>JBAKBP010002905.1:0-113890 GCA_037953745.1 Lithodes maja
GG
The DNA here is from genome assembly GCA_037953745.1 of Lithodes maja. Classification (NCBI taxonomy): domain Eukaryota; kingdom Metazoa; phylum Arthropoda; class Malacostraca; order Decapoda; family Lithodidae; genus Lithodes; species Lithodes maja. Next base: position 3 of record JBAKBP010002905.1, read on the forward strand.
GGACCTTGAGTGTGAACTGCTGAATTATGGGGACCTTGAGTGTGAACTGGTGAATGATGGGGACCTTGAGTGTGAACTGGTGAATGATGGGGACCTTGAGTGTGAACTGGTGAATGATGGGGACCTTGAGTGTGAACTGTTGAATGATGGGTACCTTGAGTGTGAACTGGTGAATGATGGGGACCTTGAGTGTGAACTGCTGAACGATGGGAACCTTGAGTGTGAACTGTTGAATGATGGTGACCTTGAGTGTGAACTGGTGAATGATGGGGACCTTGAGTGTGAACTGTTGAATGATGGGGACCTTGAGTGTGAACTGCTGAATGATGGGGACCTTGAGTGTGAACTGTTAAATGATGGGGACCTTGAGTGGGAACTGATGAAGGATGGGAACCTTGAGTGTGAACTGCTGAATGATGGGGACCTTGAGTGTGAACTGCTGAATGATAGGGACCTTGACTGGGAACTACTGAATGATGGAAACCTTGAGTGGGAACTGCTGAATGATGGGGACCTTGAGTGAGAACTGCTAAATGATAGGGACCTTGGTGGGAACTGCTGAATGATGGGGACCTTGAGTGGGAACTGCTGAATGATGGGGACCTTGAGTGGGAAATGCTGAATATTGGGGACCTTGAGTGTGAACTGTTGAATGATGGGGACCTTGAGTGGTGAACTGTTGAATTATGGCGACCTTGAGTGTGAACTGCTGAATGATGGGGACCTTGAGTTGTGAACTGCTGAATGATGGGGACCTTGAGTGTGAACTGCTGAATGATGGGGACCTTGAGTGTGAACTGCTGAATGATAGGGACCTTGAGTGTGAACTGCTGAATGATTGGGACCTTGAGTGGGAACTGCTGAATGATGGGGACCTTGAGTGGAAACTTCTGAATGATGGGGACCTTGAGTGGGAACTGCTGAATGATAGGGACCTTGAGTGTGAACTGCTGAATGATAGGGGACCTTGAGTGGGAACTGCTGGATGATAGGGACCTTGAGTGGGAACTGCTGAATGATGGGGAACTTGAGTGGGAACTGCTGAATATTGGGTACCTTGAATGGGAACTGCTGAATGATGTGGACATTGAGTGGGAACTGCTGAATGATGGGGACCTAAGTGTGAACTGCTGAATGATGGGGACCTTGAGTGTGAACTGCTGAATGATGAGGACCTTGAGTGCGAACTGCTGAATGATGGGGACCTTGAGTGTGAACTGCTGAATGATGGGGACCTTGAGTGCGAACTGCTGAATGATGACTAGGATAATATTCGTCGGCAATTGGATTAAGACAAGGTTCGATATGCTGTCTAACATCAAACTTTTCCAGAACTTTAACTTTAGCCTCAGACACTGCTAACTCTGTGTTTAGTCGTAATTCTTCTAGTTTTACTTCTTGTCGAGACTCGTAAGTAATTCGACAGTTTAGGCTAAGTACAAATACTGGAAGTTCAAATTAGGAGCCAGTATTAGGTTAAGTTATATATCTTTATACAAGATAATTTTTATGTACTATTTAGTATTATGTCTTTATGGGTTTATTATCCATTATTATATCCGGTTGTCATTATAATAAATCCAGTATATCTTGTAGTTAGTTAAATGACACATTGGTAGATAAGATAACTGCGCATGCGTCATTTCCGGGAACTGACTGTCCCTCGCACCAAGACAAACTAGCATCGCTTTAGCTACGATCTCGAGAACATCTCCTTCTAGCTGCTCCGATACAACCACCTGTTTCCTGCTAAGTCATCGTAATTGTTATCTCTTAGTGGCCACAATACCTTCTATCTATTCCTACCACTATCATTGATCTATCTATCCCTATCAACCAATAAAAGTAAGTTAATTCTTGTGAGATTAAAGGTAAATTTCACTTTGTTTACTCTTGAATTCTCACAAAATGGTCCTTCGTCACCTCTGAATTTTGCCTTATGCTAACTTTTCTTCTTTGTCTTTTCTTTCTTCTGCTTTCCTGTTGTCTCCTATTTCCTGGCTATTCCTTCTTTCTGTTCCCTATTTCCTCGTCCCTGGTGTCCCCTGTAGGCTTGAGAGCTAGTGTTTGTTATCTGTGCCCTAATTTCCGCCGGGTCCCGCTTGTTTTGCCCGAACATATGAGCCGCCGCCATGTATTTCCGTCCGGCGCCTTTGGCGGGGGGTTGGGGAGGACTTTAACCGGGTGATAACTCAGTCTCTTCATCGCTACCCCAAGCCTATTAGGAAGGTCTCTATATTAGGACATAGTTACGTCAGGGAGATCTATTTGGAAAAGCCTGTGTACCACCCATTTTTTCAGGTTAGGACTTTTTCCCAAGGGGGTGCTAGGGTGGACAATATCAAGTCCTCTGCGGCCTGGGAGAGCCACGTCCGATACCAGCCGGACCTGACCTTCTTAGTCTTGGGAAGTAACGACATCCCGAGACTGATATACGCTCTGTCGCCAACGCCATCCAGGACCTCGCTAAAGAGATTGAATCAATCTCAGGGGCCTGTAAAATAATAGGCCAGGAGGCGAGACCGGCGCCCCGCGGTCTGACGGCAGAGCGATACAAAAGTATCAGGAACGGGTTCAATCGCTGGCTGAAGCAAGTACTTTCTCTAAAGTAGATCTGAGTAATAATTGGTAGGCTATAGGCTAGGTATAAAATTGCAACAATTAAATTAATGTAAAGTAGTATTATAAGGGTTAAATTGAATTTGTTCGGTTTTAACTAAATTTAAAGTCTAGATTGGGACGATCAGCTGCGCTACCGAATGGTCTACAATTACCAAGAACCTGCACCTCTGCTGTACCATTAGATGTTGGGCTAGCCTAGTTTAATATAAGTTTACAATTTAAATTGGCTTGTTATACACCTTTTTGGCCTCCCTTCCTTAGTGTACTCTAACAACATTTTGCCACATATTATGTAAGGGTAAATACATTTATTTTGTGAGTGGAGATAGTATAGGCATTCGTTAACTTTTATTATTGCGCTCTGCGTCTTATTTCCCTCATTATTGCTCTACACTAACAAAATTGCCGCATTTAATATAAGGTTTACCATTTAAATTTAAGAGTGAAGATATTTATGCGTTGTTCGTTAACTTTTATCATTGCGTTCCGCGTCATATTTCCCGCTTAATGCCCTACCCCGACATCACACGTTTAATTAATTATTACGTTTAAGTCGGGGTTCCATATATCTTGCCTTTCTTGGCGTCAGCTAACTTTCTGAGTGCGCTTTACGTCCATATAGGTAAAATATACTATTATTCTATTTCCTGTGTATTGCCATCATGTCGTTGACACTGTCCCAGTGCAAGCGATGCAAGGGGGGTATCAAGAGTGGTTTGACTAGGATCACCAAAGATATTGCTACATATTTAGTTGATGCAGTTAATGATGCGATTGAGGCTAAATTGGCTTCGGTATTAAGACAGCTCGAAGATTTAAATTTATGTCGCCGCAAAATGGAAACGCTCTATGAAGATGACGCCGAGTATTTCGCGGACATAGAAACAGACGTGGATTATTTAGAGTGTCTTGATAAAGTTATCATCCTCCTCAAAGGTAAGCTAAAACACAAGGAGCCAAATCCTGCTGCAGTTAACAGAAATGCCGGTATAAAAATTGCCGAAAATAACCCTTCCTGTGTTTGACAGTGATCCCACTCTATGGTTGGGATTCTGGGATATGTTCCACTGTAGTGTCCACAGCAATGCGGAGCTCAGTGACATCCAAAAATTCACCTAATTAAGAGGTCAACTGAATGGCGAGGCAAAACAACTAATTGAAGGTTTCGCAATTGAGGGAGCCAGCTACCAAACAGACACTACCATATCCTCTGTCAGTCCAGATCTCATTGGGACGGTGCAAAGAAGGAGCAAAAACCTCAACAAGTAACAAAGACCAAGACGCAAACTACCACGATGTCTGTGTCGTCAAAGAAGACTAGTATTATCCTCCCAACTGTTATGCTGCCAACAGTTAAGGAATCCAGAGGAACAGTCAAGATGAGAACACTGCTGGATCAGTGCCCACAGCGCACATTCATTTTAAATTCCGCTCTAGACTCGATCCATTATATAAAAGTGGGTGATGAAGAGCTAGAGTTGCGAGGGTTTACCGGAGCTTGTGAGAGCAGAAAGTACCCAGTAGTGTCCTTCAAATACAAGTTCCGGGGCAGAAACTATCCTCTACAAGCAGTTGTGGTAGAAACTCCCGGATCACAAAGGATCAGAATGCCTAGAAGCAGACATGAGAGTTTTGCGAATCAAGGGTTACAAATTAGCTGATCCTCTAATGACACAGACATCTCGAATGGACTTGTTGGTTGGTGCCGATTTTATTATGACTTAGTGCAGCCAGGGTACAAAAAGGAGGGTGACATAATTCTCTTACCCACTAAATTTGGCTATGCACTAAGTGGCTCCTGCCATAACAACAAGTCTAGCGCCCATATAGAGGTAGTTACAATTTTGAAAGTTGCGGTCACCCCGATGGATCAATATATATCCACGGCATCAAGTAATCCATGTCATAATGAATTAAAATGTATGTGGGAACTGGATTCTAGGAATTTCTCCAAACGAAGATTCAAAGGAAAACATGACTGCGTTGGACATATACAAGGAGACAGTAACATACTCTGCACAGAATCAGCAATATGAAGTCAGACTGCCATGGAACCAACATGAAGAGAAGCTGCCTTCTAATTACGGTTTAGCAGCGGGTCGCCTAAGGGGTCTGCAGAAGCATTTCAAACAAGAACCTGTCTATTGTAGTCACTACACCAACGTTATCCAAGATCAGCTTCATCGTGACTTTATTGAAGAGGTTCCTTTCGGTGTTACTGAAAACAGTCATTATTTGGCACATCACAGGGTCACCAAGAATAGCACAACGACGCCCGTTCGTATTGTGTACGACTGTTCCGCTAGTATTGGAAAGGGCAGACCAAGTCTTAATGACTGCCTTTACACAGGGTCATCACTAGTGACGGATCTAGCAAAAATATTGCTGAGATTCAGGGAACACAAATATGCCTAGATAAGTGACATCGAGAAGGCCTTTTTCATGTTGAGACTTCATGAAGAAGATCGTGACTACACCCGATTTCTGTGGCCAAAGGAACCCTTGGATTTATCTTCACCCTTACTTTGCTACCGATTTAAGGTAGTGTTGTTCGGGGCGACTTGCTCACAGTTTCTTCTTAATGCCACGATCTTGAAGCATCTTTCCATTATCAAAGAGGATCCCGAAGTTGTGGAGGCTATTAAGGAAGGTTTGTACATTGACAACCTCCAGGGGACAGGCAGTGATGAAGAGACTGTCATTAAGCGTTACTGGGATGCCCATAGAATAATGTCACAAGCATATTTATATCTTAGAGAGTGGGCTACCAATAGTCCTCAACTACGAGACCTCCTGCAATTGGATGGTGTTGCTGCCAAGGATCAAGAGCGAGTGAAGACATTAGGAATCTTATGGTTACCTGACTCTGATCTGTTGACATTCAACGCTAGTCTCCCAGAGACCAATAAGGCAACAAAAAGAGAGTGCTTAAGAGTGAGGGCACAACTGTTCGATCCACTCATAGTACTACTGCCTGTTACACTAAGGTCCAGAATTTTCTTACAGCAATTATGGAGACTGAAACTAGATTGGGACGATCCTCTACCTGAAGACTGCGCTACCGAATGGTCTACAATTACCAAGAACCTGCACCTCTGCTGTGACTTTACTTATCCTCGGAGGTCGGTATATGCTGATTCAGTGGAACTTCATGCGTTTAGCGATGCACGTGGTGTCACTTATGGCACTGCAATATATTTTGTGAGCCCGGAACATAGCTGTCTGGTCATCGCTAAAGCAAAGGTCGCTCCCATAAGATCCATATCAATACCAAGACTAGAGCTAGCTGCTGCTTTGTTAGCAGCCAGATTAATCAAATTTGTAGGGAAAGCCTATCATGATATTGAAAAAGTCAACAAAAATTGTATTATGGTACGACAGCCAGGTTACATTGCATTGGTTGCGTAGTATGAAGAAGCTTCCCGTGTATGTCGCAAACCGTGTTGACGAAATCAAATCCCTTCTTCCGACTGTAAAATTTTGGTACGTGTCCTCTAAAGAAAACCCTATTGACTTACTGTCTAGAGGTGTTTCGGCAAAACATCTGAAATCTTCTGCGTTTTGGTGGGAGGGGCCCATGTGGCTCCGAAACAAAGACGAGTGGCCAGAAGACATATTACCAGATGACCCAACGCCAAAAGTAACTAGCCAAGGCATTGGGACAAATGATGAACAGGACACACGGTTATGGAACTAGGAAAAAATATGGCAGTTATGATAAATTAATTCGGGTAGTTGCATGGACTATTCGATACAAGAATAATTTGAAGGCTAAAATTAAAGGGACGTCTCCCACAGACAGTGCCCTCCTCAGCATAAAGAACTAAAAGTAGCAGAAAAGATTATAGCTCAAAGATGCCAGCAGGAATGCTTCCCAAAGGAGTACGAGATGCTGTCTGGTGACAAGGGTACTCGCAAAAATTTGGTAAACCAATTAGGACTTGTCATGAAAGGAGGTTTACTTGTATGTGAAGGTAGATTGAAGTTAGCGGCTCTTCCGGATACTAAGAAATATCCGATACTACTGCCTTCCAAACATCCTTTCACTACCATGCTCATCAATATGTGTCATCGTGTCTGTTGTCACTATGGAGTTAACCACGTGGTCGCATACATACGGCAAAGGTGGTGGATTCCAAAGATAAGACAAGCGATAAAACAAGTGAGCAGTAAGTGTATAACCTGTCGTAAAATACAGGGTAATTCCTACGCGAAAGCTTATTATCTCAAAACTAATTTAACTAAACATGAGTGAGAAGGGGGTCCAGAAAGCAACACCCAATTTTCTAAACCTAACCGCAACTTATTTAAAAAATACCTTATTTTAACTTGATATTCATTTAACCTAACCATTACCCAACCTAACCATATTATAAAGTTAGTGCAGCGATATGAGTCCATTATTTAATATTGTGAACTTAACCTATCTTGCCATGACATTAGGTAACATAACTGCGCCAAAAATACTGTAACTGGACATTCATAACCTAACTTAACCTAACATATAAACATTAGACCAACTATATTTAACCATGCATGTGATGCCCCTCCCTAGCTTGTTCGCCAAAGTAAAACAAAGTTATGTAAATTGAACGAAAACGTGATATTGAAAACTAATATATCTGCCACAACCCAGAACTAAGCCTGCACAATTAATAGGTTCATAACACAGTGTTCAGTAGTAATATTCATACCAATCAACCATACCAAAATATGTTGATCTCGAGTATAACATTGTTAATGACAAGAGAACCTGGTAGAAATGAACACTGTTATCAGTTGCATATAGCATAACACAAATGAAGGCATGCATGGCATTTTCATCCATATCTAACTATTCTATAAATTCCCTCAGGCAACACATACATCCTGTATAATCATAGCTACTAAACAATGTGACGTATATTGTTATCAAACTAAATTAGTTACCCCCAATAAATAAAAACATTTGGTTGTATATATTTATTCCTGAGTGCCAAAATACTCAAGATCGACCCGTCAGAGAGGTTGTGACCAAAGGGTTCAGATTAAAGAGAAAGTCCAGCATGATACTGGCCGGTCCTTGACTCTTACTCTTGAACAAACTTGAACAACAAAGTCTGAGACAGTGAGAGCTCAGAGTGATTTTTTTGTTTTTGTCAATATCTTAGCTTCCTGTTCTCTGTATCGTTGTTTTAGATGAAGACATGAAACACAAAGGATTGCATGTTTGTTTTAGTTCATCTGAGTAGGCGATTAAATATCAAAGAGCTTCTTTGATTGTATATATTGTGTATTGAATTGTATTTCTCATATTATTAGTAGTAATTAGAAATCTAACAAGAAATGTATAACGTTATTAATAATGTATGATATGGTTAAATTTAGAAACAAGAATGTAACTGGAAATATTAACTTCTGAAATCCAAATATGTCATTACAATAAACTGAGTAAAATAGTAAACAGCCTATAGTGACTTTACTAACAGATGATTTCGAGGTTCATATATATATTAGGCAGGTTAAATAAGTAGCTCTACTGTTTTACCTCCGAACAATTGACTGGAGAGAGAGAGAGAGAGAGAGATCAGTTTAAGTGAAGTGGGACTTACACTAGATAACATTGTGTACATAATATTGATACACATTGCGTAATATATGATAAGGGTATAATTATTCAAACGTTAATTGATATAATTCATTGATTCAGTATTTATATCCACTTAATTGAACTTGTAATACTTTAACTATTTCATCACCGGACTTTATTTGTAAATGCGTTTTAGTGTTAATTAGTAATACTGGCAGTGCTTTGTACATTATATATGTGAACATTATACTGTGAACATTATATATGTGAACATTATACTGTGATCATTATATATGTGAACATTATACTGTGATCATTATATATGTGAACATTATACTGTGAACATTATCTATGTGAACATTATACTGTGATCATTATTTATGTGAACATTATACTGTGAACATTATATATGTGAACATTATAATGTAAACATTATCTATGTGAACATTATACTGTGATCATTATTTATGTGAACATTATACTGTGATCATTATATATGTGAACATTATACTGTGAACATTATCTATGCGAACATTATACTGTGAACATTATATGTGAACATTATAATGTAAACATTATCTATGTGAACATTATACTGTGATCATTATTTATGTGAACATTATACTGTGAACATTATATATGTGAATATTATAATGTAAACATTATCTAAGTGAACATTATACTGTGAACATTCTTCTGTGAACATTATATATGTGAACGTTATACTGTGAACATTATACTGTGAACATTATATATATGAACATTATACTGTGAACATTATATATGTGAACATTATACCGTGAACATTATACTGTAAATATTATTTATGTAAACATTATACTGTAAACATTATCTATATCAACATTATACTGTGAACATAATTTATGTAAACATTATACTGTGAACATTATCTATGTGAATAATATACTGTAAACATTATAACCTTATAATGAATCACAAGCTACTGGTCAAGCTTTATTTGTAATGTAACAGCGCAACTCTAGGTGGTTGTACACGTATCTATAATCACATATACTGTATATCACTATAATCAAAGCACTAATCTACAACAGGACTGTAAAGTGTTGGTATGACCTTCTCTATAAAAGTTCACACCATCATCCATAGCCTCTGGTAACTTTCCTATAAGCTTAGGCAAGCATGGTTCTCACGATCACAATATCGTATCCACACAGTAATTGCTAGCAACTTTGTTCCACATTGTATTCACATGACGTTGCCAGGCCGCGCCTCTCTGCCCCAGAGAGCCGCTCGGTCAGTCAGCCTCAGAGAACCTCACTGGACGGTCATAAACTTCCGACCCCAGGGTAAGAACCGTGACCACGTACAGTGACGATATTCTCATTAAAGTACCATACAAGTGACATACATTACGTTCTAGTAACATTTCCTAATAGTTATTTCCTTCTTTACAGAGAACGAAAACTAATACAGGAAATAGCGGTTGCTGTTGGATCGCGGTCGCGGTAGGACGTCCCCAGTGCCCGGCGCAATCTGAGGCTTTATTTGGGGGAACTTCAGTCGGTCCCGGTGATTGACTGCCGTGTCGGTGGTTCCGCAGCCCCCCCCTGGCTTCATGCTACCCTGCTCTGCCTTTGTCATCCTCTGATCATCTGACTGTGCCGACTTCACTCTGCACCATCTTGACTCCTTTATGGTTGGTGGGGGCCGGCGATTCCCTGGACCTGTGACACGTGGCTCGCCCGCTGGAGAGACGCGGCGCCCACGGTGGTCGGCTCTGGTATCGGCAAATCCTCGGATTTCTTCGGGGCTCCATAGTGGGCCCCACCTTTCCGTCGGTGCCAGGGCCACCTTCAGCTTCTGGGCTTTGTTTTGGCCCCTCCGTCCTCGCCTCTTCACTTCATAACGTGTCTTCTTCCTGCCGGGTGTCATTGTTCATCACTTCATCTTCCTTCCATCCTCGAGTCCAGGGAGTGTTCTTGCCCTTCTGCAGCCCCTTCTGGATCCCTGACGTTTAAGCCTCCTTGCAGGGAGACCGCTGCGGCTTTGACGAACACTGCGTCAGGGTTAATAGGGCTCTGCCCTCAAAGCCCTTAAATCAAGAATCAAGATCAAGATCAATACAGGAAATACAGCTCAGTCCTAAGTTGCTAATGAGAAGTACTATCAATATGTACTATGCTTAAACTTACAGTGACTTCCGTAATCACTTACAGTCAGTCACTTCCAGTATTAACCATTTCAGTAATCCGTTTACTCATCTAGACTGCACTTCCCAACGCAGGGGACGTACAATGCAAAGTAAAGTTATAATAATCTAGACTCGATCCACAGAGTGATTCTACAGTTAATTATAAGGGCTAACAGATTTATATTTTCAAAGTAATAAATAAACATAAAACCTATGCAAGTGTTTATTTGATACCTTGACGTCTATCTCCCTTAACATAAAGTGTTCCAGACATCTACAAGATCTACAACATTTTTAAGGGCAATATTGAGGTAAGAGAAAGTATAATTAGCCCTACTAATTAAAGCCTGCTACATAAGTGCCCGTTACATAAGTGGTGAGCAGCTAAGGGATGCGTTTTAACCCCTAAGTCAATGAAAACTATAAAGTAAAAATAAACCTGCGAAGAGACAAACACAAATAATAAGCATATAGCAACTTGGGACACAGATATAGACATAAATATATAAGTGAGCTAAAATGAAAAAAAACACAAGATCAGTGTGAAGTTGAACAGCTAAAAATGGACCCCAAGAGACAAGAGTGAAGTGGTATTAGGTGAAGGGTTACTATCAGCTAGCCAAAACAAAGCTGAATCAACACTCCCTCTCAAAGCCGCCCCACGCAAACAAAAAGCGACCACCCAACCAGGCGACCACCCAACCAGACCACAACCACACCACCACAACCAACCTCCCTCCCGCGCGACTCAACAAACCAGTGGATGATGTCATCAATGTGACCAGAGCAAGGGGAGTGACGCGCGAGCAGTGTGACGTGGCAAGGGTATGACGTGTCGAGTGGTGACGTCAGAAGAGTGACGAAACGGGGTGAATTCAGGAAACTCTACAGGAAAAACAATCAACAAGCTGATATCTTCAATCAACCAAGGACCCTGAAAGCAACCTACAAGCAGTTTACAATTCAGTGCCAGCTTCTTGTATAGGTTAGTCAGGAGTATAAACTACATGAGACACTAAACATATTACTACACTAGAAGTTAGTACTAGATTTTGTGTTTACAACACTGCAATGACCAGTGTAACTTAAATATTTGAGCAATCAACAGCTGATTTACTTCACGAGTATTGAGGTGTGACTATAAGTGCATCTTATAGTAAGATATAAATTGCCAGTAACAGTTTCACAAAGCAAATCAGAGGATCATTCTTTTTTTCTGTTACATCGTGTTCATTGTGTCTTTTCATTCCTTAGTAAGAGTATTTCCTTCAGTACCTTACTAACCTGACTTTTCCTAATATTTCCTTGTATTTATTTTGCTTGCTGAACTCATAATGCCCCTTTCCCACTGATGCGATCTCATACGATTTTCGTCGCCGAGGATGTAGTCTTGTCAATTCGCAACAAATTTGTCCGACGTCAACGATTTTGACCGTTAAAAAACGTTGACAAGTTTACACTCGGCGACGATGTCGCCGATGAGTAAGACGTAATCGGCGACATTATGCGACGTCATCGGCAAATTGAGCGATGGTTCACCGATGACCTCGGCGAGAACTGTCACATTTGAATAAAATATTGCGAAATAATGCGAAGGATGAACGAATCCTCAGCATATGTTCTGACGTCTTCGGCGAATTAAGCGGCGAATACCTCGGCGAGATTATCCGAAAACTTTTTCCATATATTTCATGGCACAAACATAAGAACATAAGAAAACGGGAGTCTGCAGAAAGCCGATCGGCCCACACAAGGCAGATCCCTGTCACAACCAACCCCAATTACAAGGCCTAATTATAGACCCAACTCACTAATGCCTTGAGGACTGACCTCACCAAAACGGTCAGAGATCGACACAAGATTACGGGGTCTGCAGAGCGCCGATTGGCCCACACCAAGCAGATCCCCCCTCATATCCAACCCAACTCGTCGAAAATGTACAAATTTATCTTAAAATCGCCAAACTAATGGGCCGAACGTCATAAAATATGAAAGCTAATGGGGTTAACCATGAGGAAGAAAGGGGACCAGAAAAACGACCCATCTCCCCTTAATTCGGAGATTGGCAATGCTTCGCCGGAGACATTTTTCTATCAAATAGTGTACAAATTTAGCTTGCTCTCAAAACAAAAAATATATACTGTATGTTGGCTCGCTACCGCTCACCAGGAAAATATTGAAACCTGGATGGGGGTAAACGTCTTAAAACAGTAGGCTGAACGGGGCCGAACGGATACAAGGCAAAGAGAGAGGGAGAGAAATAAATAGAAAAAACAAAAACGAGGAGAGAGGGAGAGAAAGAGAAAACAAAAAACAGCGAGGTGAGCTCAATGTTTGCGTTACGGCTTAAAAATTGAGCCCACCTCGCCTTTTTTTGTTTTCTCTTTCTCTCCCTCTCTCCTCGTTTTTTTTTTTTTTCTATTTCTCTCCCTCTCTCTTTGCCTTGTATCCGTTCGGCCCCGTTCAGCCTACTGTTTTAAGACGTTTACCCCCATCCAGGTTTCAATATTTTCCTGGTGAGCAGTAGCGAGCCAACATATATATATTTTTGTTTTGAGAGCAAGCTAAATTTGTAAATTTTTCGATAGAAAAATGTCTCAAGCCGGATTTCTCCATATAATGCTGGTTCGCTATCGCTTGCCAGGAAGATATCGATACTTGGATGGGAATAAACGTCTTAAAACAGTTGGCTGAATGGGGCTGAATGGAAACAAACCAGAGAAAGAGAGAAAAGGAGAGAAAGAGAAAACAAAAACAGGTGGACCCCCCACGAGGGGTGCATAGAAAAAAGGGTTGACAGGTTCACTATAGGCCTAATAATTTGTTTTACCCACCTCGCCGAAGGTGCTCTTTGGCCTCGGCAGGTGTGACTTGAGCATTCCGCGACGTCGCAAGGCCCTTCGCATGCCTCGTGCGGAGCATACACCTGGCGGGTATACTCTCGGCGAGTACTCGTGCGCACGTCGACGACTAATCGACAAGGAATTCGCCGATGACTCTTGTGCATCGTCGATGTTCTCAGAACATCTGAGAGCATCGGCGAGCCGCCGTGCAGTGCGAAGTGTCTTGCCGATGTCGCCGATGGACTCCGAAGGCCTCGCAGATCCCTCTGCGATGTTCGACGATGCTTGCGAGGGCTATGAACCCTTGTGAGTCCTCGTCCAAAATTTTTAACAATCCGAAAATTTGCGAGGACCCTTGCGAGGCCTTGTGAGTCAAACGATTATCATGCGAGGGTTTAAGATTTTGTTGCGACATGTCACGAATGTGCCAATTTATTGGTGTCGGCGATGAAAATTGTGAGAAGTCGCATCAGTGGGAAAGTGGCATAAGACTAATTAATATCATTCATCCATACAACTTTGGATACGAGTGTATAGTTAAAGTGAAACTCCTACGACCAAATGTTTTGCTAGAGACTTTATAATATTTCGATATTTGTCTTTTCAGAATTAATGTGGGAATTATGTTTCAATGCTAGTAATTTTTCCTTATGCCATTCTATTCAGACAGTGAATTTGAAGTGGAGTTTGAGGAACAGGAGTTTGAGCCTCAGTCACACAAAAAGCTTGAGATAAGAGTAGGGACGAACAAACTTTCTACTGACCTTGATGAACTGACTAAAGGACTATCTAAACCATTCAAGGATACATCGGGCCACCCTGATACATCCTTAGCGCAAGCGACTTCTACCTTATTTACAAACAAATATAGGGCCCTTAGTGTCGCCCAGGCATGAAGGTTATGTTAATTCTGGGGCTGTGTTAAGCACTTATTTGTATTTTTCCCCTATTTACGCCCTACATTTATATAATTGTGCATAGTTCAGGTGTTATCTCCGTCACAGAGCGTAAAGTATCCAAACCAACACTAGTGTACAATACTCGCATCTCCTCTGCTACGGAGCCTGAGACAATTACTGCCTCCTTGCCTGTACTACGTACTACTCAGGAAGGTTTCAAATTTTCCAATTCCCAGGGCTAGGGCTGAAATTTGTCTAGATTCAAGTGTAGAGACGGCTTCCTCGCAAGCTACTACACCTACAGCTACAGCTCTGGCTACAGCTATATCAACTTCTACAGCTACAGCTCCGGCTACAGCTATAACAACTTCACCTACAACGACGTCTTCTTCTAACAAATATTAGGAATTCCTATGGGTGGAAATGCTAGCCCTTTAATTGCAGATTTATTCTTGCTTGCTTTAGAATTTAAATATATAAAAGACTTAGTTGACAGTAGCAAGAAAAATAAAATCCCAGAAAAATTAGCACTTCCTAATTGTTAAGTAATAATAGTAGATATATTGATGATATTCTCGTTTGCTATTTGTTAAATTTTAATAAAGTTGCTAAACTTATTTATCCTAATTCAATTCGCCTCACACAATGTAACGTAAATTATAAAGTTGAAAATGTTCTTGATATAAATATAGAGATGTTAATGAACAGTGCATACTTAAAGTATATCACAAAGTTGATGATTTTAATTTTAACGTAATAAACTTTCCTTTCCCTAGTAGTAATATCGATGGTAAAATAACTTATAATTGTTTTTATTCCCAGTTCATAAGATTTTGTAAAATTTGCACTAAAGTAGATGACTTTTGGGCTAGAGCTAGGTTATTATACAGACTCTTAGTAGACAGAGGTTTTGAGGCAAGTAAATTGTTACATAAATATAATCTTTTTAGGGTCAATTATTGTGACTGTATTCTAAAATTTGACATCAATAATTTTAATCAAGTATTTTTAACTTGAAGTTTCTTGAATAACCTATGTTACGACCGGGGCTCGTATAAAACAAGGGCTCTTAGTCATTGGACTAGGAAAGCACACAGCCACAACGGTAACACTAGATCCAACCCCTGAACTTATAATGCCGGCGCACAAAAACACCTATACCCTCCAGAGTTAAATCTGCGATAACAGGGTATCCTATAACTCAGTATAAGTGCACTACTACTACAGGCTGATGATCTCTGATACAGCCTGATCTCAACAACATACAATTACGTTAATAAGGTATACTAGGAAAAGATAGAGATCTTAATTAAATCACTGCAATGATTTAATGCAAACTAGAAGAAGGTACATTTAAAGTTACTCTAAACAATAATGAACTGTCACTCCTATACTAAAGAAAGTGAACGAAAGTCCCAAAGCATCGAACAGGAATCTTCTGAAGAAAGTCTGATGCTGGGGTAAGATGATCGTATCGGATTTTGAACTGTAGTATAAAGCAGGAACAGGATATGACAATTATTGTAAGGGCATATAGGGTTAACTAGCACGGGAATAATAATAACTGCGCAATAGTAGGAACTCAAACAGCAAAAGAAGTACTTCCTCATCAACGAAACAGCCTACTAGGGTTGTGCAACTCAACAACAACCTAGACTAATAAATGCCGTGAATAATAATGCATACATAACAGAAAGAGTTTATAATCTAAATCTGGTGTCTGCAGTGCGAATAAAGTCTAGCTGGGATGTAGTAGGCTAGGAAACAATGGCTGAGCAAGCGGCTCGTAGCCTAGCGAAGTCCTTAAGGCTGTGCGGCCAAATTACGTTAATTGACGGGGTGCTCTCTTGAGAGATCCCGATCGCTAGTATCTGGTTCTCTCCTGGCGACCCTCTCAAAGTCAAAGCAAACGAGTTAGCACAGTGTTGGGTGGCAGAGGCAAAAGCCCTCACTCGCAACACAGTGCTAAACTCACAAGGTACACAGTCAGAAAGACCACGTAGGCTTCCCACGTCTCCGTTGCGATTGTACAGGTTCAACAAAACCTAGTACACATCGGAAATCACAACACCAGTAGCCTTATCCCAGTCTAGCATTAAATCCCCCAGCAGACCACCAAGATACAGGAAGGGAGACACCGTGAGTGTGTCGAACCTCTACAGACAAAAATGGTAACCCTTCCAAAATGCCTAATTAAACATGTGTTATCTGAGAGCTTCAGCATATAATAAGATGGCCGATATATGAAATCGTGCAGAACCAAAGGGAAGTTATGATATTAAATAGAGTAGAAGAATGAGAGGTAAGAAGATGAGAGAGAGAGAAAGTGCTCTATAGGTAGAAGTCGGGAGACAGGGGGGCAAGGGACATGTGAAGGGTATGCTAGTCAGGAAAGCTCTGAGGAGAATAGCTCCTCGGGACCCCTCCAGGATCACACACAAAGGCATGGTGGTCAGCCAATCACAGGCTGCTACGTCACCAGGCAGCAGGGCTGCAGAAGGCGCCAGGAACCCCCAGCCAATCAAGAGGCGTGAGACGGCACGCGCGCGAGCCTACAAAGCGAGGAGGGAGGCAGCACATGTATACGCACGCACACACTACCACCCCACTGCCTATATTATTCTCTCTCCTTAACTATATACAATGCATCCTATGTTCAACTCATGATATAAAATGCTTCCCTTTGTCACAGACGAAAATAAAGACCTCCACGGGACTGTCTGTAACAACACGAACACTATGAAAGAAAGAACAACATTGTAGATAGACTGTAGCCAAATACCTTGCCCTGGCGAGTGTTAGCGAGTGGCCAAGCGAGCGGCTGAGCCCACGGGGCATTCTGCTGAGCTGCAGGCGTCACACCCCACCCAAGATATTAGACGCTCAACCATGAGCTCTATATCTGACAAGCAGAACCCCAATAAGACTCGCCACCCCTAACCACTTCGCAACAAAGAAGGCAAAGCTCAGTTCTCATCAAAAAAAATTACAACCCCTCCCAACACAATAGCTCAATTCATACTGCTATGCTCCTAGAGCGAGCTTCTACTAGCCCAGCCTTCTGAAAGAAGTACAGGTTCGACTCAGAACTTCAGCTATAACATACTTTAAAAATTTAACTATTAAAGAAAGAGTTTTTATAGAATTTAAATTTTTAATATGTTTTTGGCGGCTGCACTTACAGGGGCAAGCCAATTTTACTCCACTCTCAACACACACTGACTGAACGGCGAGGGTTCTCCTGCAAACAAACCCTCCCGTGACAAACAATCAGCCAAAACATTATCAGTGCCCTTAGCATGCCACACATCCAACTTGTGTCCCGGCAGCAAAACAACACCTGGCACTGATAAACTGCCCAGCTCATCACAAGACTGGCATATCTCTTCGCTCTTTCCGGCAACGGGGCCTGCCAAAAGCCTTTCACTAGTTCTACCTTCGTGATAGGCGATGCAGCCCCGAGGCGGTCTATGATGTCGTCAACTCTCGATAAGGTATAGGCGTCTGTCAGGGATAATGCACACACACTCTCGCAATCAACACACTCACTGATCTTGCCACTTAACACAGGTTGCAAAGTTACAGGCAACGACCACTCACGACATTCCTTATCCCTCAGACCCTTGGGCAATGGATAGGTGTCTGTCAGGGATAATGCACACACACTTATTTTGCCACTCAACTCAGGTTGCAAACTCACTGGCAACGACCACTCACAATATCCTGTATCCCTCAGACCCTTTTTCCACATGTCGTCTAGCTCTGTTCTCACGACAGGCTTTTTAGCAGGATTTATACGGTAGGGAATTAAACTGAGCCTCGCACTGTCTCCAGCCTCCATGTCGGATTCTACCCCGTACATCAGGCCTGGAGAAGCAACAAACATGCGGATGCACTGCCCCAGCCTAGTAAACAACTTATCTCGCAGAACATGCCTAGTGCCCTCCCACAACCCAGCCGAGACCGCAGCTTCTAACCTGTAGTCTCCCTCCTTCTCCACCTTCGTCCCTAGAACAGCCAGGTCATGAGAGGGACAATCAGTACCACCTGTGCAGTCACTCCCATAATTCATTATTGCTAAGGCTTCCCCGCCGATACCGTACATGCGCACCCCCGCATTCCTTACGACTACATCTGCCTGCACAGCATCACCGCTTTTAGCGACATGGCAAGATACAGTCGGTCTATGGTAGGGCTGTTGCATTCGACTAGAGCAGCATTGGGAGGCTATGCGACGACCGGGCACTTCTATGCCACAGCCAACCTTACCAATCTGTGCAAAGTCCTCCTTTTGACCACCACCCTTGTCAGCCTAGGTCGACCTTGACCTGACAACCATGTCCATGCCTCGTCGCCCACCTTGAACCACCGAAACAACGAGGCTAACGGTCTCCCAACATTCACGTGACCTGCCCGCGGAACATCTTGCACCGCCCGAGTTGTGAGGCTCAGGGGCTCGGCACGACCAGTGGGGTATGAACCGAGCTGGTGCTGGAGCGCTGCACACTGCTGCTCAGGCAGGTGCTCTAGCACTTCCACAGCTACCAGACTCGTGTCCCCCGCCCACTGCTCCGCCGAGACATGACAATCCCTACTCTCCAACACCTGTGCCCTACTGCCCCCCTCTCCTTCTCCACCTTGGCCGCTGCAGACCAACGCAGGGACAGTAGGCTGCTCAGGTGGTTGCCTCACAAACTCCTCCAACAGGTTCACATGATATGTTTCCCCGTCCTCGTGTTTGATCTCGACAGCACCATTACCACACTTCAGAACTTCCGGATCCTCCAACTGCAGTTTACAAATATCTGAGGGAACCAACTTGTCTAGATGCTTCCGAAGCAACCCAAGTCCTCCCCCAATATCAAACTGAGCAACCCTTTCTTCTCTCGGTGTGTAACGTTGCTGCCTCGGAGTCTCTTCCTGCCCTACCTCCTCACTAGCTGTGACAGGTCCTGGGGCTTCTCCAGACTCCAACAATGGTGCCAATACTGAGTCGCCAAGAAGCGCTGCTGGTACTAAACTCTCCAAACTTTTACCAACATTAGCCGTCTTCTTCCGACCGTTCCTCCGTTGATCAGAAGACTGAGGAATAGGCTGTGACGCTTTGGATGCAGGAGGTCTTGTAACAACGCATGCCATAGGTTGTACTTGATACTTCTCTACCCACTCCTGTTCCTCCCTACTCATGTCGGCCGGCTTCTCGGCAACGACTAAGGGTGAAACCTCAGAAGTAGGCACCGCGAAGTCGTTGCCGAGAAGGAGGTCGACGCCCCCAACAGGCAAGTTCTCCACAACACCAACATCCAACTCTCGTGTCACACCATCTACCTCCAGTTCCATCCTGACCAACGGGTATGACCTGATAGCATTGATACCTTGCAACACAACTACCCGTGCCGCGTTTATTGGTCTACCAGTAAAGTTCTTCATCAAAGTCTGAGAGGCACCCGTGTCTCGCAACAGCTCAACTCCATGCTTCTTACCAGCCCACTTCACGCAGCCATGCCCTCGATGGTCACAAAAGACATCGCGGACAGGGTTCGAGCCTTCCGGATTCTTCTCCACTGGCTGTGTCCCAGCCTCTGACGTTATACCCCGGGCAAACTCAGACGACTTCGGGGACACCCCGATGTTGCGAGCCAAAGACACAACTGCATTAGGTAGCTTGCTTGGACAGGCTCTTGCAAAATGCCCCTTCTCATGACAATGAAAACACT
This sequence comes from Lithodes maja, assembly GCA_037953745.1. Lineage (NCBI taxonomy): Eukaryota > Metazoa > Arthropoda > Malacostraca > Decapoda > Lithodidae > Lithodes > Lithodes maja. The sequence continues at coordinate 19,826 of JBAKBP010002905.1, forward strand.
CTAACTCCCCCTTGGGCTTCCCATGAGGTGGGGAAGGGCACTGACCCTTCTTAAACGGGACGGTACTAGGTTTATGGTAAGTTTTGCTGTCGTTGCTCTTGTTCTTAGTGTAATTATGTGTATCAGTGTTTCGGGGAGGGGGAGGGTTACGCTCCTTATTGCCTGCATCACTTCTCTGTGCAAGACCGCACCCACGAATCAAAGATAACCGAAGGTCAACCATCTCAGCTGCCTCCTGAAGAGTTTTTGGGTTCTTTTCCTTAAGATTCAACGTCAGATCGCCGCCCGTACACTTAAAAAATTGTTCTAGAAGCATCAGCTGTTTCAACTCCTCAAACGTCGATGCCTTCTCAGAACGCAGCCAGTTTCTAAATGCATCGGACAGATCTCGGGCATGCTCAAGAAAGGTGCACTCACGACCCTTCGTTACACCCCGGAACTTCAATCTGTACGTCTCTGGTTGTATCTCATATGCCCGCAGGACAGCCTCCTTCAATACCTCATAATCGATGCATGACTCCAAAGGTAACGCATCATATGCCTTGAGTCCTTTGCCAACCAATCTAGAGGAAACAAGGGCTGGCCACTTAACCTCGGGCACTTGGTGCTCCCGGCACTTCTTCTCAAAACGCATACCAAATTCAGTGACACCCGACTCATCAAATACAGGGATCAACTTGAGCAGGTGCAATAACGACTGATCAAGACCTCGATTCCCAGAACCGAGACGCTGCCCTGTCGACTCCACCCTAGACTTCTCAAGATCTTTGTCTGCACAGTACATGGCCTTTTTCCCCTCAGACTGAATCCTGGACATCTCAATCTCAGATTCATGCCTTCGTTGCTCAAGCTCATATCTGGCCCATCTCTCCTCAGCCTGAATCTTAGCCATTTCAAACTCCCGCTGCTGCTGCTCAGGTTCCCGCTTCTGCTGCTCAGATTCCCGCTTCTGCTGCAGCTGCATCTTAGCCATCTCAAGCTGGAAGAGCATATCTGCAGTTAAACCTTGAGGAGGAGGAGATGCAACAATTGGAGACTCACCCAAGTGCAAACCACGCTGCCAGTGACTATCGGCCTGCGGGACCGTACCCGGCTCCGGAGACCGAGGGAACGCCATGGTAGGAGTCGAGTGGAATGGGGGCTGGGCCGAAAGTGCCCCAGCTCCCGCTCCACCCGAAGCCCCACGCACCCCGCCGAGCACACAGGCCACCAGGTCACCTCTCGACATGCTGCTTGTGCCCACATGCTCCATGACCGTGGCCAAACACTGGAGACCATACCGATCAATCCCCGACACCCGATCAACAGTAATAGGTATCTCCAGAAACTTCCTTGCATCCTCCTCACTAGTTATTACTCTCATGTCCTCTAACAAACCCAGCCTCAGCACCTCAGAGCCTGCTTCCCGTACTGTGTCCTCACTGTACACTGATCCGTCGTCCGACATAGTGCCCACCGAAAATTCTCAATGTTTATAAAAAAAAAGAAGTACCTAAACTCTTATGCAGCACTATTCACTCAAAAATATAAGATGGTCGAAGACTCTTAAGTGTTATACTACTTGCCAAAAAAAATTCTACGTGTCCACTATATTCCTTTAAACAAAAACAAATGACCACAACACTCCTGCAATATTTCTCTAAGTTCACAAAATCCTAAGCAAGGTCGCCATTTGTTACGACCGGGGCTCGTATAAAACAAGGGCTCTTAATCATTGGACTAGGAAAGCACACAGCCACAACGGTAACACTAGATCCAACCCCTGAACTTATAATGCCGGCGCACAAAAACACCTATACCCTCCAGAGTTAAATCTGCGATAACGGGGTATCCTATAACTCAGTATAAGTGCACTACTACTACAGGCTGATGATCTCTGATACAGCCTGATCACAACAACATACAATTACGTTAATAAGGTATACTAGGAAAAGATAGAGATCTTAATTAAATCACTGCAATGATTTAATGCAAACTAGAAGAAGGTACATTTAAAGTTACTCTAAACAATAATGAACTGTCACTCCTATACTAAAGAAAGTGAACGAAAGTCCCAAAGCATCGAGCAGGAATCTTCTGCAGAAAGTCTGATGCTGGGGTAAGATGATCGTATCGGATTTTGAACTGTAGTATAAAGCAGGAACAGGATATGACAATTATTGTAAGGACATATAGGGTTAACTAGCACGGGAATAATAATAACTGCGCAATAGTAGGAACTCAAACAGCAAAAGAAGTACTTCCTCATCAACGAAACAGCCTACTAGGGTTGTGCAACTCAACAACAACCTAGACTAATAAATGCCGTGAATAATAATGCATACATAACAGAAAGAGTTTATAATCTAATTCTGGTGTCTGCTAGGCGAATAAAGCTTTGCTGGGATTTAGTAGGCTAGGAAACAATGGCTGAGCAAGCGGCTCGTAGCCTAGGGAAGTTCTTAAGGCTGTGCGGCCAAATTACGTTAATTGACGGGGTGCTCTCTTGAGAGACCCAGATAGCTAGTATAATGGTTCTCTCCTGGCGACCCTCTCAAAGTCAAAGCAAACGAGTTAGCAGAGTGTTGGGTGGCAGAGGCAAAAGCCCTCACTCGCAACATAGTGCTAAACTCACAAGGTACACAGTCAGAAAGACCACCTAGGCTTCCCACGTCTCCGTTGCGATTGTACAGGTTCAACAAAACCTAGTACACATTGGAAATCACAACACCAGTAGCCTTATCCCAGTCTAGCATTAAATCCCCCAGCAGACCACCAAGATACAGGAAGGGAGACACCGTGAGTGTGTCGAACCTCTACAGACAAAAATGGTAACCCTTCCAAAATGCCTAACTAAACATGTGTTATCTGAGAGCTTCAGCATATAATACGATGGCCGATATATGAAATCGTGCAGAACCAAAGGGAAGTTATGATATTAAATAGAGTAGAAGAATGAGAGGTAAGAAGTTGAGAGAGAGAGAAAGTGCTCTATAGGTAGAAGTCGGGAGACAGGGGGGCAAGGGACATGTGAAGGGTATGCTAGTCAGGAAAGCTCTGAGGAGAATAGCTCCTCGGGACCCCTACAGGATCACACACAAAGACATGGTGGTCAGCCAATCACAGGCTCCTACGTCACCAGGCAGCAGGGCTGCAGAAGGCGCCAGGAACCACCAGCCAATCAAGAGGTGTGAGACGGCACGTGCGTGAGCCTACAAAGCGAGGGGGGAGGCAGCACATGTATACGCACGCACACACTACCACCCCACTGCCTATATTATTCTCTCTCCTTAACTATATACAATGCATCCTATGTTCAACTCATGATATAAAATGCTTCCCTTTGTCACAGACGAAAATAAAGACCTCCACGGGACTGTCTGTAACAACACGAACACTATGAAAGAAAGAACAACATTGTAGATAGACTGTAGCCAAATACCTTGCCCTGGCGAGTGTTAGCGAGTGGCCAAGCGAGTGGCTGAGCCCACGGGGCGTTCTGCTGAGCTGCAGGCGTCACACCTCTGCTTACTTTTTTTCTGTATTTATTGTTTATCTTTTCTTTTTCTTTTTCTGTTTCTATTATTAATATTAATATTGATGATTTTTTTGTAATTAATTGTTCTTGTTAAAAGAGTACTCTTTGTTTAAATCTGTTGTTACTTCTTCATATTTTGCAATTATTTGTCTATATATTATATGTATTCATTGTCGATAGTATCAATTGCTTGCTTTTGCGATTTCCTTAGTTTATTTGTGCGATAAATGTAGGTTATTTGTAGGGTAGTTATTGATAGGGGTCACTTGAGGCATGCTATGCTTACAGGTACCTACCCGATAGCACTATCGTTAGTGAGTGCTGTACTGTACTTTATATATTATTTTGTAATAGTATAGATATTTTATCAATATTTGTATTTTGTACTATTGTTAATGTCTTGTCATGTTGCAAATTTGATTTTAAATGAATATTTTGACATTTAACATGTAGTTTCTTTATTCATGCAGAGTTTAGTCAAATTTACCAGAACGTCCCGGACTTCCCAAATTTGACTAATTCCTTGAACGTGACGATAGTGCGTTGTTGTGTGTGCGATTAGTTTGCTTGGGAAACAGATTAACTTGTTCATGTAGTAATGTAGTACCCCTACAGTATGTGGTGGATTGTGTTCTTTTATTTCATAAATTTCATTTTAGTAAGCGTTGTTTCCACATAGCGATTTTGATCATTTAATTTGACTTTATATTGTCCTTGTCCCAATTTTGGTTTGTTTAGTTTGCAAGTTTTACATTTTAATTTCAACAAACATGGCAGGCCAGGCCCCAACACCTGAGATAAATCTGATGCAAAGTTGGCAGAGTATCCCCTCTTTCACGGGGAAGGATTGTCCTAATTACCCGAGAGGAGTTCTTGTCTTTCTGCAGACCATTGAAGACCTCATGAGGAACAGCGATGTTAGCACTGATGAAGACAAGATAGTCATTGTTAGAAGATTATCTGAAAGCCGGTTCGAGAGCTGCAATTGCCCAGTCCATAAGCGGTTTCCAGACCACAGACTATAGCAAATGGAGAGCATGTCTGAGTGAATGTTTTGGAGAAGACAGACCTCACGTGGATGCACAGTCACAGCGTAAACTCCATGTGCCTATGTTTTCTGGGAAGGATCGGGATTGTCGTAACTACCCAGAAGGAGTTCATCAATTTCTGAAGGAAATAGAGAAATACATGAGATCCCATTACATCATAAAGGACGTGAACCAAATTGCCTTTGTCCGGATGCATCTGAAACCAGGAAGTGCTATCGACCTCGCTCAAGCAACAGCTCCATTTCAGATATCAGACTACAATAAAATCCGGGTAACCCTTATGATCTTCGCTAGCACTGGAAGTCGCGATGGGCGCCAGTCAGATACACTCATCACCCCAGTAGCTAAACAAACTCCAAAGTCTCCCAAGAAAACTTCCGACAAAAGTTTACAGACTATCCCGTAGTCCCCGGAGTCACCTTCGGAAACTGATTCGAGCAATGCTTCGGATGCAGATACTCTTTCTGAGACCTCATCGGACCCAGCTCCCGAGATTCCAGGGGCTATAGCAGAGACTGTTCCCGCATTTGTTTCAGAGTTAGTTCTAAGGTCTGCTTCCAGACCACACCCCGAGCTAATTCCTCCTGCCAATCCAAGAAGAGCTTGTGAGATAGTGACAGTTTCACAGACAGTTTGTACCTTCTGCAAACATAATACAAGAAGAGGGCACTCTTGCGTGGCGAGTCACAGACCCCGTCCGACACCATCACCTCTGAGGAGAGCTGCCGCAACTCTTAAATATGTGACCACTGCCACAAAGTTGGTCATACAAAGGAGAAATCCTGGACACTCCATCCACATTTACTCCCAAAGAAGAAACAAGAATCACAGGGCAAATCCCTAGTGCATAACAAACCTCGTAAGGGAGGAAAACCACAACGGAACCCTCGACCTACACAACGAGAAAGACCTGCACGAAGAGGATACTGCTTCATTTGTGAAGTATTTGTGCATGACACAAAGGATTCCCACCGTGCCACCACGTAGACCAAGAGATGATTCGCCTCCTTCGCGATTCTGGTTCCTACCCCAGTGTCAAATCCTTTAGTCCCAAGTCAACAATCACAAAGCTCCCTGAAGCACAAACTACGCGGAGCTGCAGAGAATGAGACCCTTCAACGGTCGACAATTTACGTCACAACAAAAACCTCACACTAAGGTTATACGTGACTAAGACAGTTTCACGTTGTGGATTAAACCTCACACCATGGTCCCACACCTAACCCAAATACATTCTTATCGCGGAAGACACCTTTAACACAGGTACCGCACTCCACTCACACAGAGATCGAGTTGCAGTAACGCCGAAGCAATACAAGGTTCCGCACAAGTCCAAATTATTTATGTCCAAGACATATTGACTCCGAAAGACATCCACGTCTCACAGCTTAACCTTCACCCATCGTTGTTCCGGTACTCCGTACTATGTTCGACCCGAATTGTCCCCAGCACTGATCATGGAACATCTGTTCCAACATGAATGGGCAGTTAGCTTGCGTCGGTACATAGGTCACATTTGGGGCAACATTGTCGAAGTACACACACAACACGCACTACGTGTTCTTTCCTGCATTCGATCATAAGCAGCGACTGTGTCAACAGGTATGACCAATTTCACCTGCAAGTTCCTGAGAGCTCTCGCTTTAAGTTCATGGATGCTAGAGTCAAGAGCTGTGTAACTTGCAAGCCAGATTCTTTTGCTCACATCCAAAGCCAAAAAGGATTTATGCAAAGAATAGGGTACATCTTCCAGAAAACTACCCTAAATTACAGCAGATGTGGACAAATCTTTTACAGCACACATAAATACATTACAAGACCATTATCCAGTACATTACCAACAGCCTCCAGACCTACAATGTACTAAGAAATCCTGCAGGTGAAACCTGTAGAGGATAAGAAACTCAGTAGACTTATAGAATTATTTTGCGCATCTACTCCGGTATCTAAGCGCATTGCTAAACATTCTCCTGAAGCTACTAATACCTAGACTTAGGATTGTAGTCGCTTTCTACAGTGTACCGCTAAGCACTAACAAATTTCGTAACGCACTACATAGCCCCAAGAGTAAACCTCGGTAAAACTAAAATACACATCCTCCCTTTTGGTTTTCACCAACCCAATTGGTAACCAAGAACAGTATAGTTTTAGGTGGTTGATCACCACAAAGACAACCATGCAGCATATTCTAACCAAGTTAAGGAAATACTTCCCACAGCCTGATCCATCAGAACTCCTACAAGCCATAGGAATAAGAGGAATAAAGTTTTCAAAGCAACTAAAAGTCTGAGTTTTCTTAATGGAACTCCCACCTCATGGATAGACCCCATAAGACTTGACTGTACATTCACGATCGGTATCTGTGATGTCCCAGTAAGCCAATCTCGAGTCGAGCCGAAAGGATTCCCATCGAATAGTATGATCTGTTCAGTTCATTACATTTTAAGTCGCACTTAAACGACAAACTTAAGGTTAGAATTATAACAAGATGTTTCCAAGTCTTACAAGGCAGAGCTCATCAAAATGCTTGCCTAAATACAACAATTCCCACTAGTACGAACGACTCTTTTCACAAGAGCTCAGTGCAGTATTCAAAATGCCATATGACCTAGTCAAGATGCAAGTCATTGGTTACATAAGGAAAGTGTTGAATAAAATAGAGACTAGATACCACAGCACGGAAAGGTTAAACCTTGCAGCAATTTGGGAGTTGAAACCTTTGTGAAAACATTAGCCTTGAGCCTCCCTTCGACCTCTACTCAGACAGCCAGGCAAGGACAAAAGCTATTCAAGGGTGGTCAAATTCTCACTGACAGACTAACGCGATGGTACAAGACATTCCTACACCTAACCCGACACTGTAATTAGGGTTAAACTAACGTGATTAGCTAACACACTTCCCAGATTATGTGTTAATAGCCCGGGTCATCTCGTTACCGACATAAAAGAAGCCAAGTGAAAGACGAGCAAGCATTGATCCACTAAAGATCCAACAAGTAAGCTAATTCTGGAATCGGGAAAGACAACGTCTTTTCCAGAACCACAAGTTTATTTGATGCAGTTCCGATTGCAATACGAACCTCTGGTTAGACTTTTCCCTGTGACACCTTCCAGATACGAATGCAGTACTTCAGCAACAGCATGATGCAATCAAGCTTGTCAACTTGTGCATCGACTGTACCAACATGAGTGGACAATTCACCTGTACGGACAGGGACACAACGCTTGAAGCAGCTAAAAGAATGTACTACTGGAAAACTATTAAGAAGGTTAGTGAGTGACACATTGCCAGATGACTCTCTTGTGCTGAATGTAAAGTACTTGAAAAGTAACCCAACCTGTTATGCTCCTGGAATACCCGACGGCTTCACATCCATTTGACAGTGTTTCAATGGAATTGCTGAAATTGCCCAGGCGATGCCAGATGTAAGCAGTACCAGCTGGTTTGTGTTAAATATTCTCCTTCAGACTAGTCATCGTACTCCTGCTGTGACGCCTCCCGGCGCTGGCAGAATGGTTGCGTGGGGCATTGCAGCTCGCTAGCGCTCGCCAGGATGGGGGGATGGGCTACAGTTGTCCTAGAATGATCTGCTTTATTTCATTAGTGTTGTGTTGCCACAGACAGTCTAGAAATGGTCTTTGTTTTGGTCTGTGACCGCGCCTTATATTTTATATTCGCTATACTATAAATGTTGCTTGTGTGGGAGGCGAGCGAGAGAGGGTGAGGGGGTACACCCGGCAGCGAGGTGAGCTATGACGCGGCTCGCTTGGGCGCTGACGGCGTTGGCGGCCGGGTGGTCAACTAGTCCCTTCCCGTCGCTGCCTCATGTTCTTTACCAGCTCAGAGCTTGCCTGACACACGTATCGCCTACATCCTTTGCAATTCTGTCCCCCATACTCGCCACTTTGCATACTATTTCTCTCTCTCGACTTCTCCTTTCTCATTCTCTAATCTTTATTAAACTCAACATCCCTTCTGGTTTCAGCATAGATGTTCACCGTCGACCAGTCGTATTGTACGCGAAGCTCTCAGAGATTTCCATGTATTAGGTTAAGGAGGTATTATGCTTTATTGAGGGTTGGAGAGACGGACTTTTCCGTATGTGTCCTCTCTCGGGAAGGTTGTAGACCGGTATATGTCTCCCTAGCAAGGTGTTGAGTGATTCTTCTTGGTTATCTAAAGCTAGACTAGGGGTAAGGTTACTGTGTTGTTGTCTCCGATGTGTGCAGTGTTAGCTAAGCCCTGCACAACATCGACAGGTACTGTGGGAGCCTAAGTTGTCTTCGGGTTGGTTTACTTTGCGAGCACAGCGCTGTGGTGTGAGAGGGCCATAGCCTATCCCTCACAACATAGTGCTGCCTCTTTGTGTTGACTTCTGAGGGATCGCCAGGATAGAGCTAGGTACTAGAGACCTAGATTTATCAAGAGAGCATCCCCGTCATATAACGTAATCTTCATTATACCACCCTCGGACAACGTTAGGCTACGAGCCGCATGCTCGCCCATTGTTGCCCTGCCTTGATACCCCAGCTAGACTTTATTAACTGAGCAGACACTGGTTAGAGATAAGCCCCATTATTATATGTATGCAGCATTATTATTCACTGCACTTTTGAGCCGAGGTTGTTGTTGAGTTGCACAACCCTAGTAGGCTGTTGCGTTGTGTCACGAAGCATTTCTTTAGTTGTCGAGCATTACTACCTTTGCGCAGTCTTTATTATTCGCCTGCCTATTATTACTATATGTCCTAGCATTTATTGTGACCCGTATTCTGCATTATAATTGTTCAAGATTCTTTACGAACATCTTCCCAGCATCAGACTTATTTCAGAAGTTTCCAGTTGATGTTGCAGGACTAGCATTGCACTTTCTTTAATACAGGAGTGCCAGTTATTTGAGTATCTACCGTAACGTTAATTAATCACGTTAACTATCTTTTCTTTGTGTAACATAATCGAGTAATCTTTTACTGTTTGAGAATAGGCTGTTTCATTGAGCGTCAGCCTGGTGTGTGTGCACCAGTTACCGAGTCATAGGATACCTCGTTGTCCAGGCACGACTCAGGGCGGTAATGGTGTTTTGTTTTCCAGTGTTTAAGGCAGGGGTTGGATCTAGTGTTACCATTGTTGCGTTTTGCCATTATCTAGTCCAATGTTGAAGAGCCCTGTGTCTTTGAGAAGCTGGATCGTAACAAATGGCGACCTAGCTCAGGATCTTGTGAACTAAGAGATAATTGCAGGATTGTTGTGGTCATTTGTTTTATTGAGGAATATAGTGGGCACGTTAATTTTTTTTTGGCAAAGTAGTATAGCACTTGAGAGTCTTCAGACATTTTTGGCAAGTGAATAGTGCTACATAAGAGTTTGGGGTACTTCTTTTCTGAATATTGTGGTGAGAAATTTTTGTGAGCATCATGTCTTATACCGGGTCAGAGGAGAATGGAGACACAGTACGTAATGTCGAAACTGAGGAACAGCAGCATGATGAAAGGGTTAATCGGGTGAACTGTGAGGAGGATGCTAGGATATTTTTGCAATGGCCTGTTACTGCCGAGCGGTTGGAGGGTATGGATCGGTACGGTCTTCAATGCCTGGCCACAGCTATCGGTCATGCGGTTACTAGCAGCATGACCAAGGATAACTTGATAACGTGTGTACTGGGCAGGGTGACTGGTGAGCGAGATGGGTTGAGTGCTCAGAGCCCTTTGGCCATGCTTCCCCTACACTCGACTCCCAGCCATCCCAGTAGTTTGCCGACCCCGGGTACGCTTCCACAGTTGGGTGGTGACTGGCAGGGTGGGTTGCCCCTGGGGGGACCACCGGTAATTTCAAACATTGTAGCACCTTCACCTCCTTCAGGGTTAACTCCAGAATTATTGTATCAGCTTGAATTAGCTAAGATCGAAGAGAGAAAGGCTATCAGGGCATCTGAGCTTCAGCTTCACCAGCAACAAAGGGCAGGTGAGCTTCAGCAGCAAATAGAGCTAGAAAAAATCCAAGCTGAGTCGACCAGGTACTGTGCCGACATGGACGTAGAGAAGTCGCGAGTAGAGACAACGGGACAGCGACTTGGGGCTGGTAACCGTGTTCATGAGCAGTCTCTCTCGCACTTATTAAAACTGGTTCCGGTGTTTGATGAGAGTGGTGTAACAGAATTTTTCACACGATTCGAGAAGAAGTGCCAGATCCACCAGTGGCCTGGGGAGAAGTGGGCAGCCCTTGTTTCTTCTAGACTTGTGGGCAAGGGACTCAGGGCTTATGATGCATTGCCAATAGAGTGGTGTATTATCTACGAGGAACTCAAGGAGGCTGTCCTGAGAGCATACGAACTACAACCAGAGACGTACAGGTTGAAGTTCCGGGTGTTACCAAGGGTCGGGAGAGCACCTTTTTGGAACATGCCCGGGAGCTGTCCGATGCTTTTGGGAATTGGCTGAGGTCGGAGAAAGCTACTACGTTTGACGACATTAAACAGTTGGTGCTTTTAGAGCAGTTTTTCAAATGCACGGGCGGCGACCTGACGTTAAACCTTAAAGAAAAGCAACCAAAAACTCTACAGGAGGCAGCTGAGATGGCTGACCTCCGGCTATCACTAATTCGTGGGTGCGGGTCTGCCCAGCGTAGTGAGGCAGGTAACAAGGGGCGTGACGCCCCACCCCCCCGAGTTAGTGATATACCTTATGCAAACAAGTACAAGAGCCATGATACCAAGACTGACCACAAGACTAGCACCGTCCCATTTAAGAAGGGGCCGGGCCCTTCCCAGTACCAAGGGAAGCCCAAAGTGGAGTTGGAGTGTTATCATTGTCATAAAAAGGGGCACTTTGCAAGAGTCTGTCCTAGCAAACCACCTACAGCAGCTGTGTCTTTGGCCTGCAACATTGGTGTGTCTCCGAAGTCATCTGAGTTTGCCCGGGGCAGTTCGTCAGAGGCTGAGGCACAGCCAATGCAGAAGCACCTGGGAGGCTCGAACCCTGCTCAGGATGTTTTTTGCGACCATAGAGGGCGGGGTTGCGTGATGTGGGCGGGGCGCAAGCATGGAGTAGAGGTCTTGCGTGATACAGGTGCTTCCCAGACTCTGATGAAAAACTTGACTGGCTACCCTATAAACGCAGCTCGGGTGGTGGTGGTGCAGGGTATTAATGCAACTCGGTCATACCCGCTGGTGCGGTTGGAGTTGGAGGTGGATGGTGTGACGCATGCCGAGTATGAGCATGACTGTACAGAACGCTCAGTCAGGCCCCACTCTCGCTAGGATCGTCAGGGCAGGAACTTTGGCTGTAGTCTGTGTAGAGTTTCCTAACTCAGTTTATGTGAACCGTTGTACTATAAGTATTATAATTATGTATTTTGTTTTCTTCTAAGTCAACGAGTTCTATTTTATATCATTGTATATATGTATTGTGTGTGGGACTTATATATGATGATGAGAGAGAGAGTTATGTGGCGCCGGCCGGTGAGCGCGCCACGAGGTGTGTAGGCCTCACTCCCTCCTCCCTCCTCCCTCCTCCCTCATCAAGCGCGTGGGAAATCCTTTGTCGATCCCAGATTGAGAGAGAATATGACGTCATGATTGCCAGTGGGCGGTCCTTAAGTAGTTTGAGATATGCCGCTAGAGGGCCGAGTATAAAAAGAGAGGTTCGTGCCACCAGCCATCAGAACTCATCAGGCAAAGCGACTTCTCATATCCCTTGAAACTATCCATATTCTTCCGACTGATGTGAACTTTCTCTACTCTCTGAACAGCCTATCTTCTTCTCTTCTCGTCCCTGTTTAACCTCCATGACCCCTTTGGTGCAGAGCTAGTCAGCCAAAGTATTATCGCTTGAGTTCTCACGAGATATATGCCTGTTAGACAGCCTATTTTTGGAAGGGTTAACTAGAATAGGATTGATTAATGTTTGTTGCACTCGTATATGCATTTCCCTGTGTGTGATTATTAGTGTTCCTGTTTTCTGCTGGTCTAGGTAATGCTAGACTGGGATGAGGCTACCGGAGTTGTGATTCCCTATATGTACTAGGTTTTGGTGAACCGGTACAATCGCAACGGAGACTTGGGAAGCCTAGGTGGTCTTTCTGACTGTGTACCTTGTGAGTTTAGCACTGTGTTGCGAGTGAGGGCGTTTGCCTCTGCCACCCAACACTGTGCTAACTCGTTTGCTTTGACTTTGAGAGGATCGCCAGGAGAGAACCAGATACTAGTGATCTGGATCTCTCAAGAGAGCATCCCGTCAATTAACGTAATTTGGCCGCACAGCCTTAAGGACCTCGCTAGGCTACGAGCCGCTTGCTCATCCATTGTTTCCTAGCCTACTATATCCCAGCTAGACTTTGCTCGATCAGCAGATACAGTATAGTATTGAAGCTTCTCCTTATGTATATTATTGTTTATGCACTATTGATTTCATGTGTGGCACGCTTAGCTACTTTAGAGATTAGTGGCCCACGAGCACAATCTTAGTAGGCTATTGCCAGTGCATTGTCAGAGTACTTCTTCTTAATGTTTGCCATTTCCTATTGCCTATCCTTATAATTCTTCTTATGTCAATTTAAAGCCTTTAATTACCAGTGAGTTATTCATTAAATTGCTGTTCAAAATCCGATACTTACTTCTTATGAGTATTCGAGAAGCATCTAACTTATCAGAAGATTCCTTGCTTGATGCTCGAGGACTATAGTTTAACGTAACGTAATAGTGCCGATCCGAAGTAGAGGGTGGAGGACTTCTTAAGTTCTTAGTTCAAGGGTGGATTACTTCGGCTTCGGCCAACACTATTCTTTAGTGTTGTAGTACTTTCTTCATTGATTGATTGTTTACCAGACTAGATAACTCCCGTCGTGATTATCAGTCTGTTGTGTGAAACGCTAGTACCGAGTTCTTGTATACCCCGTTATAGCAGATAGAACTCTGGAGGGTAGTGGCGTTTTTTGTTCGGCTGGCAGTACTCTTGGGTTGGGATCGTGTGTTTCCGTTGTGGCAGCGAGCCATATTCGAGTCCTGTGTAAGAGCCCTAGTGTACCTGAGTGCCCGGTCGTAACAAATGGCGACCTTGCTTAGGATTTTGTGAACAGTATAATTTTTTTTGCAGAGTTGTACAACATTTGTTTGTTGGTACTTTAGCGTACATATTGAAGAATATTTTTTTTGTAAGGCAATTAGGAGAGCATTTAAGAGACTCCAGTTAATTTAGTAATTAGTGCTTGCATAAGGGAGTTTAACACTTTTGTCTCGAGAATTTTTTGGTGAACTTCAGTATGTCGGGCCCTAGTACTGACGAGGAGCGAGAGATGCTAAGTGAGGAGGTGCCGTTAGTAACTAGTGAGGAGGATGCTAGATTTTTTGTGAGTAAGCAGTACCACGTGACGGAGGGGAGGCTGACTGGGGTGGATCTTTATGGCTTGCGCCTGATAGCCCAGGTTTTGGGCAGATCCAATGTAGCAGCGATGTCCAAGGGGGAGCTGATTTCCTGGGTGTTGCGTGGGCGACATGGGGTTTCGGAGGAGAGGGCGTTTGGGGGGGTTCCTCCCCAGATCCCCTCTCACTCGACTCCCACAGTGCCGTCCACTCAGTTGCCGGAGGTTAGCACTCTCCCACAGAGGGATGAGCATTGGAAGATTGGAGTGCCCTCGGGCGGTGCGTATGGTGGTTCCCCAGTTCTTGCCCCCCCTCCTTCAGTAGTGGCAGCTCCCTCTTCCGGCCTGTCTCCTGAGATGATATTTAAACTCGAGCTTGCTAAAATTGAGATTGAGGCTAGGAAGCAGGAGAAGGAGATTGAGATTGAGGCTAGGAAGCAGGAGAAGGAGATTGAGATTGAGGCTAGGAAGCAGGAGAAGGAGATTGAGGCTGAGTCTAGGAAGTATGCAATCGAGGCTGAGTCTAGGAGGTATGCGATTGAGGCTGAGTCTAGGAAGCACGAGGATGAGACTAGGAGGCACGAGGCTGAGCTTAGATACGACTCCGAGAAATATTGTGCTCAGATAGACTTAGATAAGACTCGTGCAGAGTCGACAGGGATTCGGATGGGCCGGGAGGGCCAAGTAAGAGAACAGTCCTTGTATCACTTAGTCAAATTGGTGCCGGCATTTAGTGAAACTGAAGTCACAGAATTTTGTAATCGTTTTGAGAAGAAGTGTAGGGAGCATAATTGGCCTGAAGAGAAGTGGGCAGCTCTAGTCTCCTCCAGACTTACGGGTAAGGGTCTGAAGGCTTATGATGCACTGCCGTTAGAGTCTTGCATTGACTACCCAGAATTGAAGAGAGCTGTCCTACGGGCATACGAGTTGCAACCAGAAACATATCGATTGAAGTTTCGGGGTGTTACAAAGACTAGGGAGGCGACCTTTCTTGAGCATGCCCGGGACTTAAAGGATGCACTTACAAACTGGACACGTTCTGAGAAAGCTGAGACGGCCGAACAGTTGACGGAGCTGTTTCTGCTCGAGCAGTTTTACAAGTGCACAGGTGCAGAAATGACTTTAACTATTAAAGAAAAGAACCCAAAAACTCTACAGGAGGCAGCTGAGATGGCTGACCTCCGGCTATCATTAATTCGTGGGTGCGGGTCTGCCCAGCGTAGTGAGGCAGGTAACAAGGGGCGTGACGCCCCACCCCCCCGAGTTAGTAATATATCTTATGCAAACAAGTACAAGAGTTATGATACCAAGACTGACCACAAGACTAGCACCGTCCCCTTTAAGAAGGGGCCGGGCCCTTCCCAGTACCAAGGGAAGCCCAAAGGGGAGTTAGAGTGTTATCAATGTCATAAAAAGGGGCACTTTGCAAGAGTCTGTCCTAGCAAACCACCTACAGCAGCTGTGTCTTTGGCCTGCAACATTGGTGTGTCTCTGAAGTCTTCTGAGTTTGCCCGGGGCAGTTCGTCAGAGGCTGAGGCACAGCCAATGCAGAAGCACCTGGGAGGCTCGAACCCTGCTCAGGATGTTTTTTGCGACCATAGAGGACGGGGTTGCGTGATGTGGGCGGGGCGCAAGCATGGAGTAGAGGTCTTGCATGATACAGGTGCTTCCCAGACTCTGATGAAAAACTTGACTGGCTACCCTATAAATGCGGCTCGGGTGGTAGTGGTGCAGGGTATTAATGCAACTCGGTCATACCCGCTGGTGCGGTTGGAGTTGGAGGTGGATGGTGTGGCACGGGAATTGGATGTTGGGATTGTGGAGAAACTGCCAGTGGAGGGCGTCGACCTTCTTCTCGGCAACGACTTTGCAATGCCCGCTTCTGAGGTTCTACCCTTAGTCGTTGCCGAGAGGCCGGCCGACGTGAGTAGGGAAGAGCGAGAGTGGGTCGAGCGGTGCCAGGCACAACCCATGGCGTGTGCTGTCACCCGAGCTCGGACAGCTAAAGTGTCACAGCCTAGTCCTCCGTCTTCAGACCAGCAGAGGAACGATCAACAGGAGGAGGCTAAAGCTGGAGTTGGTTTTAAGAGTATTGACTCGGCGGCTCTCCTGGGTGATTCAGTATTAGCACCATTACTTAGTTCTGGAGTAGCCCCTGGGCCTGTCATCGAGAGTGACGAGGCTGGGCATGACGAGTCTCCACGACAGCAACGTTATGAACATCGAGAGAGACAGAGGGAGCAGCTCAGTATCGGGGAGGGTCATGCATTGCTCCGGGAGCAGTTAGATCGCTTGGCACCCTCAGATATACGTCGTTTGCAGCTGGAGGACCCTGAGCTCCAAACGTGTGCTAATGGAGCTGTGGAGCTCGACGAGGACGGTGATGCACAGCCGGGAGATTTTTTTTATTTAGATGGCATCCTGTATCGGCGTTTTCAAGACCCTAACCGTAGCTGGAAGATGGGGTCCGGGGTAGTGGACCAGTTGATGGTGCCGCGGGAGTGCAGGGATAGCCTACTGAGTTTGGCGCATGACACACCGCTGGCAGGACATTTGGGGGTAAGAAAAACGGTGGCGGCTTTGGGGAAGTTGTTTTGGTGGCCGGGGATGAAGTCTCATGTGCAGTCATGGATAAACTCATGTGATATTTGTCAACGGGTCGGGAAACCAAACCAAGTTATTCCTAAAGCTCCGTTGCACCCTATTCCTGTAATTGGGCCACCTTTTAGTAAGATTGTTGTTGACATGGTTGGTCCCCTCCCTCCCACAAAGGCTGGTAATAAATTTTTGTTAACCATCATGGATGTTGCCACTAGATACCCCGATGCATACCCCATGAAAAACGGCATGGCTAAGACGGTAGTCAGTAACTTGTTGTGGTACTTTTCAAGGTACGGGTACCCGGAGGAGATTCAGTCTGATCAGGGGTCCAATTTCACCTCCAATCTCTTTAAGCAAACAATGCAACAGCATGGAATACGGGCGGTGGTATCGTCAGCGTATCACCCTGAGAGCCAAGGGGTGCTTGAGCGGTGGCATGCCACCCTTAAAAGCATGCTCAGGTGTTATTGTGCTGATAACGGAAGAGATTGGGATCTTGGATTGCCGTATGTACTGTTTGCTGCTCGGGAAGTGCCTGGTGAGAGCCTGGGATTTAGTCCAAACGAGCTGATTTTTGGACACCGAGGCAGGGGCCCCCTTAATATGCTGCGGGAAATTTGGGAAGGAACTGTGCCGCCTTGTTCCTTGTTGAAGTATGTGTTTGAAAGCCGTGAGCGCATGCTTAAGAGTCTGGAGATGGCAGGTCGGAATTTAACAGGGTCACAAGCTTTAATGAAGGACAGGTATGATCGCAAAGTGAAGCTCCGGGAGTTCATTGTGGGACAGGAGGTGTTGATTTTGTTGCCTTTGGTTGGTAACCCCTTGTCGGCGAAGTATACTGGACCCTATAAAATTGTGGAGAAAATTTCGGACCTAGATTACCTTGTTGCCACTCCAGACAGGAGGAAGAAGAATCAGTTATGTCACGTGAACCTGATAAAAGAGTATGTGAGGCGCCCCTCTGAGCCTCTCACTGTCCCTGTGTTGGCTTGTTGCGGCCGTGGTGGAGAAGGAGAGGGGGACAGTCAAGCTTCAGAGGAGGATAGCTGGGATCACCATGTTTCAGCGGATCAGTGGGCGGGGAACTCGAGCCTAAGGGCTGACGAGGCTATAGCCCATTTGCCTGAGCCGCAATTTGAAGCTATCCGTCAGTTGCTCGGTTTATACCCCACTGTATTCGCTGAACATCCAGGCCTCACTACTCAGGCTATGCATGATGTTGACGTGGGGCACCATCTACCCTTTAAGTCAATCCCATACCGTGTGCCCCCCATAAAACTACCCGCTCTGAGGGATGAGTTGGAGTATATGCTCGGTAGAGGGTTGATAGAGAAAGGTACCGTTAAATGGACTTCCCCCGTAACACTGCAGCCTAAACCAGATGGCAAGGTACGCTTCTGTATTGATTTCCGTAGGCTAAACGGTTTGACTCCAACTAACCCATATCCTCTTCCTCGGGTTGATGATAGTGTTGATAAAATTGGTAATGCTCGGTTTTTGTCTAAAGTTGATTTAGTAAAAGGTTACTGGCAAGTACCTTTGTCCGAGCGCGCTAAAGAGGTATGTGGTTTTGTGGTGGACGGGAGTACTTACCGGTGTAATGTTATGCCCTACGGACTTAAGAATGCACCAGCAACGTTTCAGAACCTGATGAATGAAATTGTCCAGGACATTCCAAATTGCACCGTATACTTGGACGATGTAATCATTTATGATGACGACTTTGAGAGCCATTGTGAGCACCTGGAGACCTTGTTCCGGAAACTTAGTGAAGCAAGTCTGGTAGTAAATTTGGCAAAGTGTGACTTCGTAAAAGCCACTGTGCAGTACCTTGGGTTTGTAGTGGGAAGGGGACAGGTGTGCCCTCCTCAGAACAAGGTACAGGCTATCAATAAATTTCCGCACCCAACCACCAAGAAGCAGATCATGAGATTCTTGGGTATGATAGGCTATTACAGACGCTTTATAAAAGGTTACTCCACGGTGTTGGCACCTCTCACAGATTTGTTATCTAAAGACAAAAAGTTTTTGTGGGCGCCTGAGTGTGAAAAGGCTTTTAATTTAGTGAAGCATTTGCTGTGTACTCACCCGATACTCAGGGCCCCAGACTTTAACAGGCCTTTTCAGCTGGCAACAGATGCTAGTGGTGTAGGGGCTGGTGCCGTCTTGCTACAGACAGACAATGAAGGTGTGGAACACCCAGTAAGTTTCTTTTCTAAGAAGTTCAATGCTGCACAAAAGAACTATTCTACAATAGAAAAGGAATTACTGGTGATTGTGCTGTCGCTCAGGCACTTCGAGGTGTATGTTCCAGCCTATGGCCCAGTCGTGGTTATCTACACTGATCATCACCCTTTGAGATTCCTAAATCAATTTCACAATCGCAATATGAGACTGACCCGGTGGTCATTGATGTTGCAGGAGTATAACCTGGACATCCGGCATATTGCGGGATGTGACAATGTGATTGCGGATTGTTTATCGAGGGTAGATGATCAGTCGTAGGCTATCACAGGTGTATGATCCCGAAGAGATTGACACACGGGTAGCCTCCTGCTTTGGTTTGAGTAGTATTTTGCGCTTGGTGCTTGTTGGCTCGCGGTTGTAGCCCAGCGTATTGGGTCGTAAAGCAGGAGTTGAGCGTTTGGTATAGAAGAAAAATAGGCTGCCCTTATAGTGCAGCCGGAAAAAACATATTAAAAATATAAAAATCATAAAAAAAAACTCTTTCTTTTGATATAGATAATTGTATAAGTTTGTCATAGCCTATAGAGTTTGAGTAGTCCACGAACTATCAAACGGCTGAGCTGCTGTAAGCTCGCTCTGGGAGCATGATATTATGTCTTTTGCTATTGTTGGGAGGAGTTATGAAATGTGAATTTTTTTTTTTTGTGATAAACTCAGCGTTGTTTTAGTGCCTTGCGGTCGCTGGGTGTGAGGGGTTTGATGAGGTTCTGCGTGTCAGATTTTAGCTCAGGGTTGAGCAAGTAAAATCTTGGGGGAGGTGTGACGCATGCCGAGTATGAGCATGACTGTACAGAACGCTCAGTCAGGCCCCACTCTCGCTAGGATCGTCAGGGCAGGAACTTTGGCTGTAGTCTGTGTAGAGTTTCCTAACTCAGTTTATGTGAACCGTTGTACTATAAGTATTATAATTATGTATTTTGTTTTCTTCTAAGTCAACGAGTTCTATTTTATATCATTGTATATATGTATTGTGTGTGGGACTTATATATGATGATGAGAGAGAGAGTTATGTGGCGCCGGCCGGTGAGCGCGCCACGAGGTGTGTAGGCCTCACTCCCTCCTCCCTCCTCCCTCCTCCCTCATCAAGCGCGTGGGAAATCCTTTGTCGATCCCAGATTGAGAGAGAATATGACGTCATGATTGCCAGTGGGCGGTCCTTAAGTAGTTTGAGATATGCCGCTAGAGGGCCGAGTATAAAAAGAGAGGTTCGTGCCACCAGCCATCAGAACTCATCAGGCAAAGCGACTTCTCATATCCCTTGCAACTATCCATATTCTTCCGACTGATGTGAACTTTCTCTACTCTCTGAACAGCCTATCTTCTTCTCTTCTCGTCCCTGTTTAACCTCCATGACCCCTTTGGTGCAGAGCTAGTCAGCCAAAGTATTATCGCTTGAGTTCTCACGAGATATATGCCTGTTAGACAGCCTATTTTTGGAAGGGTTAACTAGAATAGGATTGATTAATGTTTGTTGCACTCGTATATGCATTTCCCTGTGTGTGATTATTAGTGTTCCTGTTTTCTGCTGGTCTAGGTAATGCTAGACTGGGATGAGGCTACCGGAGTTGTGATTCCCTATATGTACTAGGTTTTGGTGAACCGGTACAATCGCAACGGAGACTTGGGAAGCCTAGGTGGTCTTTCTGACTGTGTACCTTGTGAGTTTAGCACTGTGTTGCGAGTGAGGGCGTTTGCCTCTGCCACCCAACACTGTGCTAACTCGTTTGCTTTGACTTTGAGAGGATCGCCAGGAGAGAACCAGATACTAGTGATCTGGATCTCTCAAGAGAGCATCCCGTCAATTAACGTAATTTGGCCGCACAGCCTTAAGGACCTCGCTAGGCTACGAGCCGCTTGCTCATCCATTGTTTCCTAGCCTACTATATCCCAGCTAGACTTTGCTCGATCAGCAGATACAGTATAGTATTGAAGCTTCTCCTTATGTATATTATTGTTTATGCACTATTGATTTCATGTGTGGCACGCTTAGCTACTTTAGAGATTAGTGGCCCACGAGCACAATCTTAGTAGGCTATTGCCAGTGCATTGTCAGAGTACTTCTTCTTAATGTTTGCCATTTCCTATTGCCTATCCTTATAATTCTTCTTATGTCAATTTAAAGCCTTTAATTACCAGTGAGTTATTCATTAAATTGCTGTTCAAAATCCGATACTTACTTCTTATGAGTATTCGAGAAGCATCTAACTTATCAGAAGATTCCTTGCTTGATGCTCGAGGACTATAGTTTAACGTAACGTAATAGTGCCGATCCGAAGTAGAGGGTGGAGGACTTCTTAAGTTCTTAGTTCAAGGGTGGATTACTTCGGCTTCGGCCAACACTATTCTTTAGTGTTGTAGTACTTTCTTCATTGATTGATTGTTTACCAGACTAGATAACTCCCGTCGTGATTATCAGTCTGTTGTGTGAAACGCTAGTACCGAGTTCTTGTATACCCCGTTATAGCAGATAGAACTCTGGAGGGTAGTGGCGTTTTTTGTTCGGCTGGCAGTACTCTTGGGTTGGGATCGTGTGTTTCCGTTGTGGCAGCGAGCCATATTCGAGTCCTGTGTAAGAGCCCTAGTGTACCTGAGTGCCCGGTCGTAACAATGGTGTGGCACGTGAATTGGATGTCGGAATTGTGGAGAAACTGCCAGTGGAGGGCGTCGACCTTCTTCTCGGCAACGACTTTGCAATGCCCGCTTCTGAGGTTCTACCCTTAGTCGTTGCCGAGAGGCCGGCCGACGTGAGTAGGGAAGAGCAAGAGTGGGTCGAGCGGTGCCAGACACAACCCATGGCGTGTGTTGTCACCCGAGCTCGGGCAGCTAAAGTGTCACAGCCTAGTCCTCCGTCTTCAGACCAGCGGAGGAACGATCAACAGGAGGAGGCTAAAGCTGGAGTTGGTTTTAAGAGTTTTGACTCGGCGGCTCTCCTGGGTGATTCAGTATTAGCACCATTACTTAATTCTGGAGTAGCCCCTGGGCCTGTCATCGAGAGTGACGAGGCTGGGCATGACGAGTCTCGACGACAGCAACGTTATGTACATCGAGAGAGACAGAGGGAGCAGCCCAGTATCGGGGAAGGTCATGCATTGCTCCGGGAGCAGTTAGATCGCTTGGCACCCTCAGATATACGTCGGTTGCAACTAGAGGACCCTGAGCTCCAAACGTGTGCTAATGGAGCTGTAGAGCTCGACGAGGATGGCGATGCACAGCCAGGAGATTTTTTTTATTTAGAAGGCATCCTCTATAGGCGTTTTCAAGACCCTAAACGTAGATGGCAAGAGGGGTCCGGAGTAGTGGACCAGTTGGTGGTGCCACGGGAGTGCAAGGATAGCCTACTGAGGTTGGCGCATGACATACCACTGGCAGGACATCTAGGGGTGAGAAAAACGGTGGCGGCTTTAGAAAAATTGTTTTGGTGGCCGGGGTTGAAGGGGCAGGTGGTAACCTGGATAGCAAGGTGTCATACGTGCCAGAGGGTTGGAAAACCTAACCAAACAATTCCGAGAGCCCCGTTGCACCCCATTCCTGTCAGTGGACCGCCCTTCAGTAAGGTCATCATTGATATGGTCAGACCCCTACCCCCTACTAGTGCCGGTAATAAATTTCTATTAACTATCATGGATGTGGCCACTCATTATCCTGATGCATATCCAATGAGAAATGGCACGGCGAAAACTGTTGTCCGGAACCTGCTCTTGTATTGCTCGCGGTATGGTTACCCGCAAGAGGTGCAATCGGACCAAGGTTCTAATTTTACCTCTAATCTGTTCAAACAAACTATGATTCAGCATGGCATCAGCACTGTCGTCTCTTCTGCGTATCACCCGGAGAGTCAAGGGGTGTTGGAGAGGTGGCACGCCACGCTGAAAAGCATGCTTCGATGTTATTACGCAGAGAACGGAAAGGATTGGGACCTTGGTCTGCCGTATGTTTTGTTCGCGGCAAGAGAAGTACCTGGAGAGAGTCTCGGTTTCAGTCCGAATAAGCTTGTTTTCGGGCATCAGGTGAGGGGCCCTCTCCACATGGTGAAGGAGATTTGGGAGGGTACCGCTAAGCCATGTTCTATGTTGAGATACGTCCTCGAGAGCAGAGAGAGAATGCTTAGAAGTCTGGAGCTGGCCGGGCGTAATTTGGTGAGTTCGCAGGCCCGTATGAAGGACAGGTACGATACTAAGGCGAAACTCCAGGAGTTTCAGGTAGGTCAAGAGGTGTTGTTCCTGTTGCCTTTGGCCGGTCATCCTCTGGCTGCCAAGTACGCTGGGCCTTATTGGGTGGTGTCAAAGATCTCCGATCTAGATTACCTCGTTGCCACTCCAGACCGGAAGAAGCGTAACCAACTATGCCACATTAATTTGTTGAAGGAGTATGTGAGGCGCCCACCTGAGTCACTAGCTGTCCCTGTGTTGACCTGCTGCGGTCATGGTGGAGAAGGAGAGGGGGGCAGCAATGATCAGGTGGATGATAACTGGGATTGTCATGTCTCGGCTGATCAGTGGGCGGGGAATTCGAGCCAATGTGCGCATGATGCTCTGGCGCACCTGCCGGAGGAACAGCAGGTGGCAGTGCAGCGCCTGTTCGATTCATACCCCACTGTATTTGCCGAGCACCCAGGCCTCACTACTCAAGCGGTGCATGACGTCGATGTAGGAGAGCACCCCCCCTTCAAGTCGATACCTTATCGGGTGCCACCCATTAAACTCCCAGCGCTCAGGGATGAGCTGGAGTATATGCTGGCGAGAGGCTTGATCGAGAAGGGGGCAGTACGGTGGACTTCTCCTGTCACTCTGCAGCCCAAACCTGATGGAAAAGTTCGGTTCTACATTGACTTTAGGCGGTTGAACGGGTTGACCCCCACCAATGCATATCCTCTTCCCCGGGTGGATGACAGTATGGATAAGATCTGTTACGACTGGGGTTCAAATATATCAGGGCTCTTATTCATTGGACTAGTAATGGCATAAATGTTACAACGGAAAGTGCTAGCTCAACCTCTGATGTATATCCCCAGTGAACAAAGAACACAAATACTCTACAGGGTTCTATATGCAATAATAGGCTATCAAATTATCAATAAATGTGCGTCTACTCTAGGCTTAATGTTATGTGAAAACAGCCTATTACTACCTATAACCGAAGGTGCTTGGTTATGGTATGCAAAGTAAGGTGGTAAGAGAAGTTACAGCTTACGTTACTTTAATCAATAAATGTCAGGCACTCCTGCATGAAAGAAAGTGCACTAAAGTCCTTCAACACTAACAAGGAATCTTCTTTAAATGTTAGATGCTATAAAGATGCTCGTATCGGAAATGGAACCCAAAAAGGCAGGCAGCGGAACAATGCTTGTGCAGGCTATGCACACAAAAAGGCAGAATATATAATGCCGTCGGAGCCAAGAATATCCTAAACACTACAACACTAATAATAATCGCCACGACAATACAGTATTCCTATCAACAAAAGAGCCTAAGTCGTTTGTGTCTCAATACATCAAACTAGGCTACGAAATGCTTGTGTAATCATAAATGGGTATGCATAAAAAAGAGTAATTAGGTTAATATACTTAATGTCTACTGTGACTGATAAAGTCTAGCTAGAGTCAATGATACGAGATACTGGTGCGCATGGCATGCTGCATAACCTAGTGCAAATCTCAAGTCTGTGCGTCAAATATTACGTTATAATGAAGGGTAGCTCTCTTGAGAAACCTTAATACCGAAGTATTAAGCGTTCTCCTGGCGTACCTCAAAGACAAACAATCGAGACTAGAACAGTGCAGAATGGTATAGGCAAAAAACCCTCATTCGTGCATGCTCTACTCTCAATGGCACACAGACTAGAATTTACTCAATCAACTCCAGTTCTCAGGTATGTCGTGCCGCTTTTTACTGAAGCCAGCACTCATAGGAAACAATACCTATAATATCAGACTCCTAGTCTAGCATTATCTAATCCAGCAGAACACTAATAACTAAAGGAAGCAGTACTAAACAATATAAATGCCAACCAATGCTTCGTGATCCACTTATCTTAACAACTAACATACATAGGCTATATCAGACCTTAACACACAATACAACTGGCCAGCATGAAGCTGATTTTGCAGAGTTAACCAGAGGGGGTATAATATTAATAAAAGGTGGTGAAAGATATGGAAAATGAGAGAGATAGGCAGAGGAAAAGATTCTCAGGTACGGAGCGGGGACAGATAGCAAGGGAAAAAAGATGGGTGTGTTCTAGAAACCAGATCTAAGGGAGAGAGTGGCGAGGAACTGTATATATACTCGCACTAGCTCGAGCCGCGTGGGAAAAAAGCGGTTACAAGTCATCTAACCAATAGCAAAGCTTGCAGCATGGTAAGGGCCTCTCTCCACCAACCCCCGCGAGGCAGCCAGCCGTGACGTCATCGAGTTAATGATAAAACATATACTTTACAATTAAATATATAAAGCCTTGACATGGGCGAAAACAAAGAGCCTTTCTGGACTGCCCATGACACGAGCTTTCATATGAAATAAAGCACACTCTAATACATAAACTGTAGCCCCATCCACTGCCCTGGCGATCCTAGTGAGTCACTGTAGGACAAGCCATGCGGTTCTAACGGAGTGGTTAACGTCACACCCCCCCCCCAAGATTTTTCTCAGAGGCCCCAAGGCTCACAAAAATCTGGTTAGAACCCATGCTATATCTCCACTTCCCATCACCCAGTGGCAGTAAAATATCTGGCACAGTTCTTCAACAAAACATTTTTTTCAAAATTATAACCCTACCAACACAATAGGTTAAATTATATGTAGTTATGCTCCTCAAGAGCGAGCTTCTCTAGCCCAGCATTCTGAGAGGAGTGCAATTCAGAATTACTGCTATAACATACTGAAAAAATTCAACTATCAAAGAAAGTTTTTTATTTGATTTTTATGTTTTTAATTTGTTTATTTTGGCTGCACTATAGGGGCAAGCCTAGTTTTTTCTTCTATACCAAACGCTCAACTCCTGCTTTACGACCCAATACGCTGGGCTACAACCGCGAGCCAACAAGCACCAAGCGCAAAATACTATTCAAACTAAAGCAGGAGGCTACCCGTGTGTCAATCTACCCAGGATCATATACCCTTGAACGACCATCTGCAACCACGTTGTCACAACCGGCAATATGGCGTATGTCCAGGTTATATACCAATAACCTTAGTGACCACCTGGTCAGCCTCATATTCCGATTGTGAAACTGGTCCAAGAACTTGAGAGGGTGATGATCTGGGTAAACTACAACGACCGGACCATAGGCTGGAACACAGACCTCGAAATGCCTCAGAGCAAGTACAACCGCCAGCAGCTCCTCCTCGACAACAGAGCAGCTCCCCTGGGCCGAATTGTACTTCTCCGAGCAGAAACTAACAGGATGCGCCAGCCCATCATCGTCCTTTTCCACAAGGACGGCACCAGCCCCCACACCACTAGCCTCCGTTGCTAGTTGGAAAGGTAGGCTAAAGTCAGGGGCCCTGAGGATCGGGTGAGTGCACAACAGGTGTTTTACTTCTCTAAACACCTTCTCACACTCAGGCGCCCAATTGAACTTCTTATCCTTCCAGTTATCCTCCACCTGAGCTTGACTGTCCCTTTCTCCTTCTCCACATTGACTGCTAAACGTCATCACAGGCACAGTGAGAGGCTCAGGGGGGTGCCTCCCATACTCCTTCATGGGATTAACATGACATAACTGATTGCGCTTCCGTCTGTCTGGAGTGGCTACCAAGTAAACCAGGTCCGATAGCTCCTCCACCACCCTATAAGGACCAGTGTACTTCGCGGATAAGGGGTGACCTACAAGGGGCAGTAGAATCAACACCTGACCCACGTGAAACTCCCTGAGTTCAACCTTGAGGTCGTACCTGTCCTTCATGAGGGCCTGAGAGCTTGTCAAATTACGGCCAGCCAACTCCAGACTGCGCAACATCCGTTCTCGACTGTTGAGGACACACTTGAGCATAGAACAAGGTTTTTCTGCGCCCTCCCATACTTCTTCAACCATATGGAGAGGCCCTCTGACACGGTGTCCAAAGACGAGCTCATTAGGGCTGAATCCCAAAATCTCCCCAGGTACCTCCTACACAGCAAACAAAACACATGGCAGGCCAAGATCCCAATCCCTCCCACTCTCAAAGCAACAACAACGAAGCACAGATTTCAAGGCTGAGTGCCATCGCTCTAACACACCCTGGCTCTCCGGATGATACGCAGATGACACAACCCCAACAATCCCATGCTGCGGCATTGCTTGTACAAAGAGGCTAGAAGTGAAGTTGGGTCCCCGGACTGACTGAATCCCCTGCGGGTAACCATACCGGGAGAAATACACTAGCAAGCTTCGGACCACTGTCTTCGCCGACCCATTTCTCATAGGGTACGCGTCAGGGTACCTTGTTGCCACATCTCCCGACTGTGCATCACCGTCCTCCTTCAACTCTTTCGTCTTTTTAAGCCCATCCTCTGCCTTTTCCACAACAGTTACCGGGTCTTCTTCAGACTCGAAAATTGGTCCTAATAATGAGTCCCCGAGAATGTCTGCTGATACTGAACTCTCAACCGCATCAACTTTCAACCCCTTCTCGGTACCCTTCCTCCGCTGATCTAAAGACTGTTGACCAGAATGTGACCCCCTGGATGCAAGGGAACGGGTGACAACACATGCCATAGGTTGCCCCCGACACTTCTCAACCCACTCCTGCTCCTCCCTACTCACGTCGGCCGGCTTCTCGGCAACGACCAAGGGTGGAGCCTCAGAAGTAGGTCCCGCAAAGTCGTTGCCGAGAAGGAGGTCGACGCCCCCAACAGGTAACTTCTCCACAATTCCTACATCCAGGTCCCGAGTCACACCATCAACCTCCACCTTCATTCTTACAAGCGGGTATGACCTTGTCGCATTAACTCCCTGAACCACAACCACCCGCGCCGTATTGACAGGTTTACCAGTGAAATTTCTCAACAGTGTTTGCGATGCCCCAGTGTCACGCAAAATTCTCACCTCATGTCTTCTACCCCCCACTCCACACAACCGAGTCCCCTGTGGTCACTAAAGGCATCACGGACAGGGAATAAGCCTTCCGGATCCTTCTGCACTGGCAGTGTATTTACCTCGGAAGAAATGCCTCTAACAAACTCCGATGTCCTCTTGAACACTCCAATGCCGTGAGCAAAAGACACGGCTGCCGGAGGAGGTCGACTAGGGCACTCATTTGCCTTATGACCCTCCTGGTGGCAACTAAAACACATAAATTTCGGTTTCGGCTTATACTGTGATGTAAAAGGCCCCTGACTTTTCACATACGGTGTGGTGTAAGGTTTGGATTCAGTTTTAGTTTCATGGCTCTTCTGTATAAATGTGTCATTGTTACGGGGAGGGGGAGGATAACGGTCCTTAGCACTTACATCGTACCTCTGTGAGGACCCGCAACCCCGAATCAACGACAGCCGTCGATCAGCCATTTCTGCTGCTTCGACTAGAGTTCTTGGGTTTTTCTCCTTCAAGTTCAAAGTTAGATCACCGCCTGTACTCTTAAAGAACTGCTCCAACATCATTAACTGCTTAATTTCATCAAATATTGTGACCTTCTCAGATCGGAGCCAGTTCCCCATAGCATCGGACAAGTCCCGGGCGTGTTCCAAAAAGGTGCTATCTCTTCCCTTAGTTACACCCCGGAACTTCAAACGGTACGTTTCTGGTTGCAATTCGTAAGCCCTCAGGACAGCCTCCTTGAGATCCTCGTACACAATACATAACTCGAAAGGTAAGGCATCGTAGGCTTTAAGACCCTTGCCTATTAATCTAGAGGATACAAGTGCTGCCCATTTATTCTCTGGCCACTGGTGTTCCTGGCACTTCTTCTCAAAGCGTGTGAAAAATTCTGTTACACCACTCTCATCAAACACCGGAACCAGTTTCAATAAGTGCGAGAGAGACTGCTCATGAACACGGTTACCAGCCCCAAGTCGCTGTCCCGTTGCCTCTACTCGCGACTTCTCTACATCCATGTCGGCACAGTACCTAGTCGACTCTAAATCAGCTTGGATTTTTGCTAGCTCTATGTGCTGGTGACTTTTTCTCTCTTCTATCTTGGCTAATTCTATTTGCTGCTGAAGCTGGCATTTTCTCTCTTCGATCTTAGCTAATTCGAGCTTAAACAATAATTCTCGAGATAACCCTTGAGGAGGTGAAGGTGCTACAATGTTTGAAATTACCGGTGGTCCCCCCAGGGGCAACCCACCCTGCCAGTCACCACCCAACTGCGGAAGCGTACCCGGGGTCGGCAAACTACTGGGATGGCTGGGAGTCGAGTGTAGGGGAAGCATGGCCGAAGGGCTCTGAGCACTCAACCCATCTCGCTCACCAGTCACCCTGCCCAGTACACACGTTATCAAGTTATCCTTGGTCATGCTGCTAGTAACCGCATGACCGATAGCTGTGGCCAGGCATTGAAGACCGTACCGATCCATACCCTCCAACCGCTCGGCAGTAACAGGCCATTGCAAAAATATCCTAGCATCCTCCTCACAGTTCACCCGATTAACCCTTTCATCATGCTGCTGTTCCTCAGTTTCGACATTACGTACTGTGTCTCCATTCTCCTCTGATCCGGTATAAGACATGATGCTCGCAAAAATTTCCCACCTCAATATTCAGAAAAGAAGTACCCCAAACTCTTATACCTCAATATACACACAAAAATTCTCGGAAATACTCAAGGGCTATACTATGTTGCGAAAAAAAATATATTCTTGCTGATCCCCGCAAAATATTCTCCAAAACAACAAATGTTCCCTGCTAATAAATGTAGGTTCACCAAATCCTAGGTAAGGTCGCCATTTGTTACGACTGGGGTTCAAATATATCAGGGCTCTTATTCATTGGACTAGTAATGGCATAAATGTTACAACGGAAAGTGCTAGCTCCAACCTCTGATGTATATCCCCAGTGAACAAAGAACACAAATACTCTACAGGGTTCTATATGCAATAATAGGCTATCAAACTCTCAATAAATGTGCGTCTACTCTAGGCTTAATGTTATGTGAAAACAGCCTATTACTACCTATAACCGAAGGTGCTTGGTTATGGTATGCATAGTAAGGTGGTAAGAGAAGTTACAGCTTACGTTACTTTAATCAATAAATGTCAGGCACTCCTGCATGAAATAAAGTGCACTAAAGTCCTTCAACACTAACAAGGAATCTTCTTTAAATGTTAGATGCTATAAAGATGCTCGTATCAGAAATGGAACCCAAAAAGGCAGGCAGCGGAACAATGCTCGTGCAGGCTATGCACACAAAAAGGCAGAATATATAATGCCGTCGGAGCCAAGAATATCCTAAACACTACAACACTAATAATAATCGCCACGACAATACAGTATTCCTATCAACAAAAAGAGCCTAAGTCGTTTGTGTCTCAATACATCAAACTAGGCTGCGAAATGCTTGTGTAATCATAAATGGGTATGCATAAAAAGAGTAATTAGGTTAATATACTTAATGTCTACTGTGACTGATAAAGTCTAGCTAGAGTCAATGATACGAGATACTGGTGCGCATGGCATGCTGCATAGCCTAGTGCAAATCTCAAGTCTGTGCATCAAATATTACGTTATAATGAAGGGTAGCTCTCTTGAGAAACCTTAATACCGAAGTATTAACCTAACAAGTGCGCATGGGGGTAATTGAAAACGTCCCCCTGTGCTGACGTATTTGAGGTGTTTCCGTCACTAAAATATTCATTGTACCATTAATAGCATTAATAATTATCCATATGCGCCTATTATGGGTTGATTATAAAGGTATTAACCTGAAACAACAATAAAACGAGTGAAAACAGCGTTTGGATGGTCAAAATCGGAGATATAGCCCGCGAGTTGTATAATGTATGGGTGAGGCAAACTGCTTTCCCGCCAATTTCCCCCAAGGCCACTGAGACACAGTCGATCGATACTCTCTCTCTCTCTCTTGCACTCGCTTGCCATCAGTGATGACAACACCCTGCTTGCAACTCGCTAATGTTAGCACGAAAATATACCTCAGAATAAGGGAATAATAGGGAAAATAGGTGATAACTGAAGGAGAGGAGGAAAGTGGGGAAGGAGGGGAGGTAGAGGACTGAGATTTTGCATGGCCCAGGGGCCAAAAAAAAATAAAAAAATAAAAAAAATAAAAATAAATTTTTTTTTTTTTTTTTCGATGTCAAAAGTTGATTTTTTATTTTACTTACTCTCAAGAGTCTTCCCGCAGTCCGCCGGGGGAACTCTTAAGAGTCTCCCCGCAGCTCCCGGGTTAAGCGTTCTCCTGGCGTACCTCAAAGACAAACAATCGAGACTAGAACAGTGCAGAATGGTATAGGCAAAAAACCCTCATTCGTGCATGCTCTACTCTCAATGGCACACAGACTAGAATTTACTCAATCAACTCCAGTTCTCAGGTATGTCGTGCCGCTTTTTACTGAAGCCAGCACTCATAGGAAACAATACCTATAATATCAGACTCCTAGTCTAGCATTATCTAATCCAGCAGAACACTAATAACTAAAGGAAGCAGTACTAAACAATATAAATGCCAACCAATGCTTCGTGATCCACTTATCTTAACAACTAACATACATAGGCTATATCAGACCTTAACACACAATACAACTGGCCAGCATTAAGCTGATTTTGCAGAGTTAACCAGAGGGGGTATAATATTAATAAAAGGTGGTGAAAGATATGGAAAATGAGAGAGATAGGCAGAGGAAAAGATTCTCAGGTACGGAGCGGGGACAGATAGCAAGGGAAAAAAGATGGGTGTGTTCTAGAAACCAGATCTAAGGGAGAGAGTGGCGAGGAACTGTATATATACTCGCACTAGCTCGAGCCGCGTGGGAAAAAAGCGGTTACAAGTCATCTAACCACTAGCAAAGCTTGCAGCATGGTAAGGGCCTCTCTCCACCAACCCCCGCGAGGCAGCCAGCCGTGACGTCATCGAGCGGGACAAAAAACACTGCGCGCCCCCTCTCACTCTGTTCTACTCTCTCTCTCTCTCCCAGATCCCATCATTACTAGTTAATGATAAAACATATACTTTACAATTAAATATATAAAGCCTTGACATGGGCGAAAACAAAGGGCCTTTCTGGACTGCCCATGACACGAGCTTTCATATGAAATAAAGCACACTCTAATACATAAACTGTAGCCACATCCACTGCCCTGGCGATCCTAGTGAGTCACTGTAGGACAAGCCATGCGGTTCTAACGGAGTGGTTAACGTCACAGATCGGGAAAGCAAGGTACTTGACCAAGGTAGACCTCGTTAAAGGCTACTGGCAAGTACCACTGTCTGAGCGGGCTAAAGAGGTGTGCGGGTTTGTGATGGATGGCAGTACTTACCGTTGCAACGTGATGCCATATGGTCTGAAAAATGCACCGGCCACTTTCCAGAGCTTAATGAACGACATCGTAGCAGACATCCCAAACTGTACTGTCTACCTTGATGACGTGATCATTTATGACAACGATTTCCAAAGTCACTGTGAGCACATAGAAGCCTTATTTAGTCAACTTAGTAAAGCAGGCTTGGTGGTTAATCTGGGCAAGTGTGACTTTGTGCAAGCCACGGTGCAGTATCTGGGGTTTGTGGTTGGGTTAGGGCAGGTGAGCCCGCCCCAACAGAAGATACAGGCTATCGACTTGTTCCCCAGGCCGACCACCAAGCGGCAGATCATGAGATTTTTGGGCATGATTGGGTATTACCGCCGCTTTATAAGAGGTTATTCTACTGTGTTAGCTCCTTTGACAGATCTACTAGCTAAAGATAAAAAGTTCCGCTGGGCACCTGAGTGTGAGCAGACGTTTCGAGTAGTTAAACACCTTTTATGCACTCACCCTATCCTCAGGGCCCCGGACTTTGAACGACCATTTCAGTTGGCGACTGATGCCAGCGGAGTAGGGGCTGGTGCCGTACTTTTGCAGACAGACGAGGAAGGTGTTTAGCATCCAGTCAGTTTCTTTTCAAAGAAATTTAATTCAGCACAGAAAAACTATTCGGTTGTTGAAAAGGAACTGCTGGCAATCGTGTTAGCGCTCAGACACTTTGAGGTCTATGTTCCTGCCTATGGGCCAGTCGTGGTAGTGTATACCGACCACCACCCGCTTAAATTCCTCAATCAATTCCACAACCGGAATATGAGGCTGACCAGATGGTCGCTCATGTTGCAAGAGTACAACTTAGACATTCGCCATATTGCCGGTTGTGAGAATGTGATTGCGGACTGTTTGTCGCGGAAGGAGGATCCGGGGTAGGCTACCACAGTATGTTGGTATAGCCTCCTGTCTTGGCTCGCGGTGTATTTTTGCGCTGGTGCTTGTTGGCTCGCGTGTGTAGCATCAGCGTAGGGTCGCAGGGCAGGAGTTGTTGGCTTTGATTAGAAGAAAATTAGGCTACATCTATAGTAGCCGCCAAAAACAACATTAAAATAAAATATGAAAAATTAAATAAAACTCTTTCTTTTTGATAATTTATTTTAAGATAATATTGTAGCTGAGTACTGAGTGCAGATGATTTTCCCTCAGTAGGCTGTGCTTCTTAAAGCTCGCTCTGGGAGCACAATGTTATGAATTAATGTATTATATTTGGGAAGGGTGATAAGATTTTTTTTATATATAAATGTTGTATTTTTTTGGAGGAGACTGAGCTTGCATTCCATGAGTGGCAGAGTGGTTAGGAGTGGCAGATTCTAGCGACATTCTGCCTGTTCAGATATGGGCTAATGGTTGAGTGTCCCATATTTTTTGGGGGGGGGGGGGGGGTGACGCCTCCCGGCGCTGGCAGAATGGTTGCGTGGGGCATTGCAGCTCGCTAGCGGTCGCCAGGATGGGGGGATGGGCTACAGTTGTCCTAGAATGATCTGCTTTATTTCATTAGTGTTGTGTTGCCACAGACAGTCTAGAAATGGTCTTTGTTTTGGTCTGTGACCGCGCCTTATATTTTATATTCGCTATAATATAAATGTTGCTTGTGTGGGAGGCGAGCGAGAGAGGGTGAGGGGGTACACCCGGCAGCGAGGTGAGCTATGACGCGGCTCGCTTGGGCGCTGACGGCGTTGGCGGCCGGGTGGTCAACTAGTCCCTTCCCGTCGCTGCCTCATGTTCTTTACCAGCTCAGAGCTTGCCTGACACGCGTATCGCCTACATCCTTTGCAATTCTGTCCCCCATACTCGCCACTTTGCATACTATTTCTCTCTCTCGACTTCTCCTTTCTCATTCTCTAATCTTTATTAAACTCAACATCCCTTCTGGTTTCAGCATAGACGTTCACCGTCGACCAGTCGTATTGTACGCGAAGCTCTCAGAGATTTCCATGTATTAGGTTAAGGAGGTATTATGCTTTATTGAGGGTTGGAGAGACGGACTTTTCCGTATGTGTCCTCTCTCGGGAAGGTTGTAGACCGGTATATGTCTCCCTGGCAAGGTGTTGAGTGATTCTTCTTGGTTATCTAAAGCTAGACTAGGGGTAAGGTTACTGTGTCATTGTCTCCGATGTGTGCAGTGTTAGCTAAGCCCTGCACAACATCGACAGGTACTGTGGGAGCCTAAGTTGTCTTCGGGTTGGTTTACTTTGCGAGCACAGCGCTGTGGTGTGAGAGGGCCATAGCATATCCCTCACAACATAGTGCTGCCTCTTTGTGTTGACTTCTGAGGGATCGCCAGGATAGAGCTAGGTACTAGAGACCTAGATTTATCAAGAGAGCATCCCCGTCATATAACGTAATCTTCATTATACCACCCTCGGACAACGTTAGGCTACGAGCCGCATGCTCGCCCATTGTTGCCCTGCCTTGATACCCCAGCTAGACTTTATTAACTGAGCAGACACTGGTTAGAGATAAGCCCCATTATTATATGTATGCAGCATTATTATTCACTGCACTTTTGAGCCGAGGTTTTTGTTGAGTTGCACAACCCTAGTAGGCTGTTGCGTTGTGTCACGAAGCATTTCTTTAGTTGTCGAGCATTACTACCTTTGCGCAGTCTTTATTATTCGCCTGCCTATTATTACTATATGTCCTAGCATTTATTGTGACCCGTATTCTGCATTATAATTGTTAAAGATTCTTTACGAACATCTTCCCAGCATCAGACTTATTTCAGAAGTTTCCAGTTGATGTTGCAGGACTAGCATTGCACTTTCTTTAATACAGGAGTGCCAGTTATTTGAGTATCTACCGTAACGTTAATTAATCACGTTAACTATCTTTTCTTTGTGTAACATAATCGAGTAATCTTTTACTGTTTGAGAATAGGCTGTTTCATTGAGCGTCAGCCTAGTGTGTGTGCACCAGTTACCGAGTCATAGGATACCTCGTTGTCCAGGCACGACTCAGGGCGGTAATGGTGTTTTGTTTTCCAGTGTTTAAGGCAGGGGTTGGATCTAGTGTTACCGTTGTTGCGTTTTGCCATTATCTAGTCCAATGTTGAAGAGCCCTGTGTCTTTGAGAACCTGGATCATAACACTGCTTAAAGACAGATATACAGGATCCAGTTGCCAACACGGTCATATACTTCTCACTTGTTCGCTTTTCCTC
The DNA here is from genome assembly GCA_037953745.1 of Lithodes maja. NCBI lineage: Eukaryota > Metazoa > Arthropoda > Malacostraca > Decapoda > Lithodidae > Lithodes > Lithodes maja. The sequence continues at coordinate 55,200 of JBAKBP010002905.1, forward strand.
TCCTAGGCACCTCCTCACCGACAACAGGTTGGAAACCAATCACAACGTGAAAGAATTAATATGTGATATCTACTCGAGAAAGCATGTTTTGCACATCAGATCCCATTCTCAATTGGGCTAGTTGTCTGCAAAGTATCTCACCTACCGTAGCCATATTTGAAAACATAGAACATCATTCAGGCATTTAAGACAATCTAGATGTCAAGGAAAACCTAGACGACTTTACATAGCATTGCAGAGTTTTCCTAAACCTACAGACAGGTAAACAAGACTAGCTTCCACTGGTAATAACAAGCTTCTACCATGATTTCTTTCTTCAACAAACCTCCGCAAAAGTCTATATTCCTCTAGATTATACTCAAAAGTAAAGTAGAATGCTAGGAGACAACTGAAAGTCTTTAGAAAGATCCACCATCAATTCCCAGATCATTTACACGCATCCGATGCAACAATGATAAGGAATCAACGCAGAAGAGAACTCAAAATTCCTCTTCATATTAGTGTTAAGGTAAGATGTCTAGAATCAATGAGAAAGTTTAACTCATTCAGGACTAAGATTGCTAATCTAGACGCTACTACTCACGAAATAGAATCATTACGACAGTTACAGGTTAATCCGGATGAGTACTCAACACTCGGAGAATGGCCATAACATACCTGTATACCTACCTTCAACGGTTCAACCAACTGTAACTCTCCAGACTGCCTCCGCAGACACTCCTGCACTTCGGCAAGAAGCTCCAACATGCTAGCAGAGCGGACCAATGTTCTGTTAACGCCACAGATATAGTAGAGTTATCCTCTAAACAACTAGCATCATAATTACTATGAAAAAGTAGTATTTACCATTCAAATCCACTCAAATCTTTTCATGGATCATTCGTTCTGTTAACGACACTTTTTCTGACAGAGCAAGCCGCTCATCCTAGTATATCCGACTGGTCATCAGAGAAGAATTCTACTGCTCCACTGCAAATAGAATTTTTCCCTTTCTCCCGAGAAAGGTGACCTGGTTAGTGTGAACCCTATTAGCTAATCAGACGATGCCCTGTGGCTTGTGACTTACGGTTACGCTTCAACGTGCTCGCGCCGCTCGTATAAATCGTAAGCTCCGGAAGATCCATTTGGTTCTACCTGATGACCCTACCCTGATAGCCAAACACGCGCACTCTAGCACTCGCACAAAGAGAGGACTGTTCAATTTTGCTGGCCTACTCTCCCATGAGCTCTTTGGAATAGACCAGGCTTCTGATGTTGAAATGCTTGGAAAGAGACTCGCTGTCCTGGAGAATGCAGCAACAGCCCTAAACAGTCTTGAAGTATGACTCGAAAGCATTGACGAAATTTTATGAATTCTTTATTCGCGGTGATCTCAAAGACGGGTCACCACTGACCACTACCTGTTGACCATCTCCGCATAGCCATAGAAATAGCGAAGGAACAGTTTGCCCTGATTCCGCTATTTGAGTTAGACAACTGTGAATTCGATTACCCACTAATGGAAGCAGTTCTGACACACTCAGCTAATTTAGTCCACATTCCGTTCCAGTCCTCACATATATTAAATGCCTCGATAATTATATCCGTTCCCATTTCTTATAGACGGAAGGTTGCTAACCGTGACTGACACAGCAGACATGATGCTCGTCACCGACGACATTCAACTTGTGATTGTGACTAACAAAGACGCTCCTTAACTTTCTCTTCATAATTGCTGAAAGGCACAGGGCCCTGGGTGGGGCTTTGGTTTCCCGGGCGTTTCCGCACCCTCCTCACCTCCCAGCCATGGAGTGGCTTTGGTCACCCAGGCTTTATTGTGGTAGGCAGGGAGGGTTTTGTGGGGGCGCTCGGTTATGGCCTTGGCCTTGCTCGGGGCCTTGGGGCTGTTCGGCCAGGCAGTCTGGGGAACAACAACAACAACAAAGACGCTTTTAATTCTTGTAGGTCCTCGTATCTTCACCTGTATGTGTGTCCTGGGTATGTGTTTTCTTTTGTGTCCCCGGACAAAGCTGCATGCGAACTTGCCTTGACTAAAAAATCTGTGACTGACTCTGCTTCATTGAAAGATTGTTCTTAAGCCCCGGCTCCACAGCTACCAGTGTTTCATCAACACTTGCTAGATATTCAGCTCTTTCACTTCCCTAACCAGACCCAGGTGTCTCTTGTTTGTCCAGACAAAAGAAATTAAGTTTATGCTCATTGGCTATATCAGGCAACTGATCACTGCAAAGTAAGGAGTTCACTCATCCACACACTTCCTTCACATCAGCACACTGCCCTGATTACTAACCTCTCCTATGAGTTCATCCCTATTAATTAATTCTAGGAACAAAATATCCAAAAATAAATAATATTGAACCAATATTTTTTTTGCTACCTCGGATTTTCGCATTTTCTGCAAATTTTAAAACCGCTAAAACTGCTATATTTTTGGTCCAAGTTTAATAAGTAGGATATCATTGGAAACAGGAGAAAAAATACAATAACATTTGTGACAGATTTTTGCCGCTAATAATGTTTTTGTTTTTAAGTTTTAAAAGGTTGCAAGCCTCCTGTCAAAATTTGTATTGGTGTATCAAAAATCTGTCTCTATTATATATTGCATTATTTTCTAATCCTCTTTCCAATGATATCTTACGTATTAAAATTGGACCAAAAATAAAAAATAAACAGTTTTAGCGGTTTGTGTTCGAGTAACTATAGTTTTGAGAAAAAGTCGAAAAACAAAATGTATCCATTACCCAACGAGTCTTCTCTCAACTGACGATTTATTGCAACTGTTTGCTCATGATTGATTTGATACATGCTCTGGCACTAAAATCCAGTGCAATTCACTAAGTCTAAGTGAATAATATGCCACCTGGACCCCCCAAAAGGTATTATATTCATTTGGCGAAAATGGCGTCATGAACCACGCACCTCATTTATGCCAAGTTAGGCCATTTTCGATTATTCTAGGTTGTGTTAGGGTTGGTTTGGATGGGTTAGATCTGTTTAGTGTTGAATATATAATATGTTTGTGCATATCTGGATGATGATGATGGCTTGGATGATGATGATGATGGCTTGGATGATGATGATGGCTTAGATGATGAGGTCTATGGACTCACCTTCACTCTCCCAGGTTCAGTTGAGGTGCCAGATACCTGTGTTGACTGTAATTTGTCTATATTTGTGCATAATAACGCGATGGTATTGGTTACTATCGTTCATACCATGATACTACATATATGTCGTGAGTGTGGGGGGGGGGGGAACCTGTATTTAGGGTATTTTTTATTTTACGTTTCTAAAACTTTGCCACATCACTTCTACAGTGTTCCTATCACTGCTGCAATACAAACCTCAATCCACACCAGTTTGGGCAATGGCGGACGCTCCCCTTAAAATTTGTTTCACGGGTAATTCATCGGACCTCATTTTCAAATTGAGCACACTAAACCTCATGAAAGCCATAAATTCTTCAGAGTTCACTAACCTAGCTAGTTTGTTCGTTAACCCGAATGTCATTTATCTTTCTGTACTAACCCCCTACCTTGACTCTCCTCGTCATCATACCTATCTTAGTAGGCCTTTTCCATTGTGTTTCGTTCAGGATTGATCGCCTGACTCTTCGGCGTAAGGCAAAGCTGGCAACTGCTGATGCAAACGTGTAAGTTGGTCCTCACCTAAATCACATTTTCTTTGGCATTGCTATACACTGGGTACAGGGTTATATAGGTTCTATGGATGGATAAAGTTAGTGTATATATGTTCCTTAGTTATTTGTTTTAACTTCGGTGGGCCTCAGCCGACTTGGACGAGCGGTGTAACAGCGCAACTGTAGGTGGCTGTACACATATCTATAATCACATATATATCACTATAATCAAAGCACTAATCTACAACATGACTGTAAAGTGTTGGTATGATCTTCCCTATAAAAGTTCACACCATCACCCATAGCCTCTGGTAACTTTCCTATAAGCTTAGGCAAGCATGGTTCTCACGATCACAATATCGTATCCACACAACCATTGCCGATTATCCAGAAGTAATTGCTAGCAACTTTGTTACACATTGTATTCACATGACGTTGCCAGGCCGCGCCTCTCTGCCCCAGAGAGCCGCTCTGTCAGTCAGCCTTGGAGAATATCACTGGACGGTCATAAACTTCCGACCCCAGGGTAAGAATCGTGACCACGTACAGTGACGATATGCTCATTAAAGTATCATACAAGTGACATACATTACGTTCTAGTAACATTTCCTAATAGTTATGTCCTTCTTTACAGAGAACGAAAACTAATACAGGATGTGAGAATTCAAGAGTAAACAAAGTGGAATTTACCTATAAACTCACAAGAGTTAACTTACTTTATTGGTTGATACGGATAGATAGCTCAATGATAGTAGTAGGAATCGATAGAAGATATAGTGGCCACTAAGATATAAGAATTAGGATGACTTAGCAGGAAACAGGTGGTTGTATTGGAGCGGCTAGAAGGAGATCTTGATGAGGTCGTAGGTAAAGCGAGTCTGAGGTTTGTGGCGATGAACCCGCCAGTTCCAAGAATGACGCATGCGCAGTTATCTTATCTACCAATGCGTCATTTAACCCGGGAACTGCGGGGAGACTCTTAAGAGTTCCCCCGGCGGACTGCGGGGAGACTCTTGAGAGTAAGTGAAAAAAAAAAATCAACTTTTGACATCGAAAAAAAAAAAAAAATATATTTTTATTTTTTTATTTTTTTATTTTTTTTTGGCCCCTGGGCCATGCAAAATCTCAGTCCTCTACCTCCCCTCCTTCCCCACTTTCCTCCTCTCCTTCAGTTATCACCTATTTTCCCTGTTATTCCCTTATTCTGAGGTATATTTTCGTGCTAACATTAGCGAGTTGCAAGCAGGGTGTTGTCATCACTGATGGCAAGCGAGTGCAAGAGAAAGAGAGAGAGTATCGATCGACTGTGTCTCAGTGGCCTTGGGGGAAATTGGCGGGAAAGCAGTTTGCCTCACCCATACATTATACAACTCGCGGGCTATATCTCCGATTTTGACCATCCAAACGCTGTTTTCACTCGTTTTATTGTTGTTTCAGGTTAATACCTTTATAATCAACCCATAATAGGTGCATATGGATAAGTATTAATGCTATTAATGGTACAATGAATATTTTAGTGACGGAAACACCTCAAATACGTCAGCACAGGGGGACGTTTCCAATTACCCCCATGCGCACTTGTTAGGTTAACTAACTACAAGATATACCGGATTTATTATAATGACAACCCGATATAATAATGGATAATAAACCCATATAAACTTAATACGAAATAGTATATATCTTTTATATAGAGATATAACTTAGCCTAGTACTGGCGCCTAATTTGAACTTCCAGTATGTTTACTTAACCTAAACTGTCGAGTTACTTACGAGTCTCGACACATTCCCACCACCAATATATACATTATCTGCAATAATCCCGCAGCGATGTTAGATCTCCAAAGCTGTGAAGAGCTAACAGCGGCTCGGCGAAGAGGTAATCTTCCAACAGGATCGTTACTGGCGGATGGTCCAGCGACCGCTGATGACATAGGGGTGGAGTCGTGAGAGCTAACACCATCACCAGTGACCGCCGGTCGAGGGATCGAAATGCTTTCAATTTCCTGTTCCAATGGATACAACTTGACGATGGGTCGAGTGGTCAGACCAGTCTTTGTTCTAATCTGAACCAATCTAACCAGATCATCTCGTCTGGGATAGAGTCTAACTACCCTACCAAGTTTCCAAAGGACACGAGGTCCCTCGTCATGTATAAGCACGATGTCATTTATCCTTGGCCTTACACTGCTTGATGAGCCTCTTTTAGTCTCATAGGCTTCTCGTAGTGATGCCAAGTATTCATTAGACCAACGCCTCCATTGGTCCCGGATCAATTTATTGATGTAATTGTACCTGCTGTGTATCGCTGCTTTACTATCGTAACTAGGATCCTGCAGCTCATCTAGCTGAATTAGGTCCTTTGGGAAGTCACGAAGTCTACGACCTTTAACCAGCACGGATGGAGTAATACAGCAAGGGTCCTCCAGATCACCCGAGACATATGTTAAAGGGCGATCATTCACGGTAGCCTCCAGCTCCAATAGGACAGTAGTTAGTTCCTCAAAGGAGACTAGAGCACGACCTAGTACTTTTTTAAGCCCAGCCTTCACAATACCTATGGCTCGCTCCCAAATAGCGCCGAACCAAGGCGCACGTGCTGGGATAAAATGCCATTCACATCGTATTTCGGCAAGATGAGCCTGAAGACTAGGATCGCTTTGGATGTCTTCCAAGTTTCTGGAAGCTCCTACAAATGTAGCAGCATTGTCGCTTAACATTATCTGTGGAAATCCCTGCCTACTACAAAATCTCCGGAACGCATGGATAAAGCTGTCACAGGTCATATTGCTAACTACTTCAATGTGGATAGCTCTTGTAGTAGCACACGTAAATAAAAGCATATAAGCCTTGTTGTTGTGTGAGCCCCGGACAGGAATTGCTCCTGTATAATCAACCCCTGTGACCTCCAAGGGATCTCTAGGAGTAGTCCTGATGTCTGGTAGAGGAGGTACTCTAGCTTTCGCGTAGGTATTACCCTGTATTTTACGACATACTGTGACGTTAACCACTCCGTTAGAACCGCATGGCTTGTCCTACAGTGACTCGATAGGATCGCCAGGGCAGTGGATGTGGCTACAGTTGATGTATTATTGTGTGCTTTATTTCATATGAAAGCTTGTGTCATGGGCAGTCCAGAAAGGCTCTTTGTTTTCACCCATGTCAAGGCTTTATATATTTAATTGCAAAGTATATGTTTTATCATTAAGTAGTAATGATAGGATTTGAGAGAGAGTAGAACAGAGTGAGAGGAGGCGCGCAGTGTTTTTTGCCATGCTTGATGATGTCACAGCTGGCTGGCCTCTTGGGGATTGGTTGGAGGAGTTTTTTAACCATGCTTGGTGACGTCATGTTTGGCTGGCTTCTTTGCCATTGGCTGAAGGAATTGTTACCGCTTTGTCTACGCGGTGCGAGCTAGTGCTAGTATATATACAGCTCTCTTGCTACTCTCTCCCTCAGATCTGGTTTCTAGAACGCATCCCTCTTATCCCTTTGATATCTGTCCCCCTACCCGCACCTGAGAACCTTTTCCTCTGCCTATCTCTCTCATTTTCCATATCTTTCACCACCTTTTATTAATATTATACCCCCTCTGGTTAACTCTGCATAATCAGCTTAATGCTGGCCAGTTGTATTGTGCGTTAAGGTCTTATGTAACCCATGTATGTTAGTTGTAAAGATAAGTTGATCACAAAGCATTGGTTGGCATTCATATTGTTCAGTACTGCTTCCTGTAATTATTAGTGTTCTGCTGGATTAGATAATGCTAGACTAGGGGTCTGATACTATAAGGTATTGTTTCCGATGGGTGCTGGTTTTAGTTAAAAGCTGCACGACATACCTGAGAATTGGAGTTGATTGGGTAAGTTCTAGTCTGTGTGCCATTGAGAGTAGAGCATGCACGAATGAGGGCTTTTTGCCTATACCATTCTGCACTGTTCTAAGCTCGTTGTATGTCTTTGAGGTACGCCAGGAGAACGCTTAATACTTCGGTATTAAGGTTTCTCAAGAGAGCTACCCTTCATTATAACGTAATATTTGACACACAGACTTGAGATTTGCACTAGGCTATGTGGCATGCCATGGGCACCAGTATCTCGTATCATTGACTCTAGCTAGACTTTATCAGTCACAGTAGACATTAAGTATATTAAACCAATTACTCTTTTTATGTATACCCATTTATGATTACACAAGCATTTCGCAGCCTAGTTTGATGTATTGAGACACAAACGACTTAGGCTCTTTTTATTGATAGGAATACTGCATTGCCGTGGCGATTATTATTATTGTTGTGGCGTTTAGGATATTCTTGGCTCCGACTGCATTATATCTCCTGCCTTTTTGTGTGCATAGCCTGCACGAGCATTGTTCCGCTGCCTGCCTTTTTGGGTTCCATTTCCGATTCGAGCATCTTGATAGCATCTATCATTTAAAGAAGATTCCTTGTTGGTGTTGAAGGACTTTAGTGCACTTTCTTTCATGCAGGAGTGCCTGACATTTATTGATTAAAGTAACGTAAGCTGTAACTTCTCTTACCACCTTACTTTGCATACCATAACCAAGCACCTTCGGTTATAGGTAGTAATAGGCTGGTTTCACATAACATTAAGCCTAGAGTAGACGCACATTTATTGAGAGTTTGATAACCTATTATTGCATATAGAACTCTGGAGAGTATTTGTGTTCTTTGTTCACTGGGAATATACATCAGAGGTTGGATCTAGCGCTTTCCGTTGTAGCATTTATGCCATTACTAGTCCAATGAATAAGAGCCCTAATATATTTAAACCTCAGTCGTAACAAATGGCGACCTTACCTAGGATTTGGTGAACCTACATTTATTAGCAGGGAACATTTGTTGTTTTGGGGAATATTTTGCGGGGATCAGCAAGAATAATTTTGTTTTGCAACATAGTATAGCCCTTGAGTATATCCGAGAATTTTTGTGTGTATATTGAGGTATAAGAGTTTGGGGTGCTTCTTTTCTGAATATTGAGGTGAGAAATTTTTGTGAGCATCATGTCTTATTCCGGATCAGAGGAGAATGGAGACACAGTACGTAATGTCGAAACTGAGGAACAGCAGCATGATGAAACCCCAATCAGGTGAACTGTGAGGAGGATGCTAGGATATTTTTGCAATGGCCTGTTACTGCCGAGCGGTTGGAGGGTATGGAACGGTACGGTCTTCAATGCCTGGCCACAGCTATCGGTCATGCGGGTACTAGCAGCATGACCAGGGATAACTTGATAACGTGTGTACTGGGCAGGGTGACTGGTGAGCAAGATGGGTTGAGTGCTCAGAGCCCTTCGGCCATGCTTCCCCTACACTCGACTCCCAGCCACCCCAGTGGTTTGCCGACCCCGAGTACGCTTCCTCAGTTGGGTGGTGACTGGCAGGGTTGGTTGCCCCTGGGGGGACCACCAGTAATTTCAAACATTGAAGCACCTTCACCTCCTCAAGGGTTAACTCCAGAATTATTGCTTCAGCTCGAATTAGCTAAGATCCAGCAGCAAATAGAATTAGCCAAGATAGAAGAGAGAAAAACTATCAGTCAGCAGTCTCAGCACATAGAGCTAGCAAAAATCCAAGCTGATTTAGAGTCGACTAGGTACTGTGCCGACATGGACGTAGAGAAGTCGCGAGTAGAGACAACGGGACAGCGACTTGGGGCTGGTTCATGAGCAATCTCTCTCGCACTTATTGAAACTGGTTCCGGTGTTTGATGAGAGTGGTGTAACAGAATTTTTCGCACGCTTTGAGAAGAAGTGCCAGGAGCACCAGTGGCCAGAGAATAAATGGGCAGCACTTGTATCCTCTAGATTAATAGGCAAGGGTCTTAAAGCCTACAATGCGTTACCTTTGGAGTCATGTATTGTGTATGAGGATCTCAAGGAGGCTATCCTGAGGGCTTACGAACTGCAACCAGAAACGTACCGTTTGAAGTTCCGGGGTGTAACCAAGGGAAGAGATAGCACCTTTTTGGAACACGCCCGGGACTTGTCCGATGCTATGGGGAACTGGCTCCGATCTGAGAAGGTAACAACATTTGATGGAATTAAGCAGTTAATGATGTTGGAGCAGTTCTTTAAGAGCACGGGCGGTGATCTAACTTTGAACTTAAAGGAGAAAAACCCAAGAACTCTAGTCGAAGCAGCAGAAATGGCTGATCGACGGCTGTCGTTGATTCGGGGTTGCGGGTCCTCACAGAAGTACGATGCAAGTGCTAGGGACCGTTATCCTCCCCCTCCCCGTAGCAATGACACATTTAAACAAAAGAGCAATGAAACTAAAACTGAATCCAAACCTAACACCACGCCGTATGAGAAAAGTCAGGGGCTTTTTACATCACAGTATAAGCCGAAACTGAAATTTATGTGTTTTAAGTGCCACCAGGAGGGTCATAAGGCAAATGAGTGCCCTAGTCGACCTCCTCCGGCAGCCGTGTCTTTTGCTCACGGCATTGGAGTGTTCAAGAGGACATCGGAGTTTGTTAGAGGCAATTCTTCCGAGGTAATACACTGCCAGTGCAGAAGGATCCGGAAGGCTTATTCCCTGTCCGTAATGCCTTTAGTGACCACAGGGAACTCGGTTGTGTGGAGTGGGGGGGTAGAAGACATGAGGTGAGAATTTTGCGTGACACTGGCGCATCGCAAACACTGTTGAGGAATTTCACTGGTAAACCTGTAAATACGGCGCGGGTGGTTGTAGTTCAGGGAGTTAATGCAACAAGGTCATACCCGCTTGTAAGAATGAAGATGGAAGTTGATGGTGTGACTCGTGACCTGGATGTAGGAATTGTGGAGAAGTTGCCTGTTGGGGGCGTCGACCTCCTTCTCGGCAACGACTTTGCGGGGCCTACTTCTGAGGCTCCACCCTTAGTCGTTGCCGAGAAGCCGGCCGACGTGAGTAGGGAGGAGCAGGAGTGGGTTGAGAAGTGTCAGGTGCAACCTATGGCGTGTGTTGTCACCAGATCTCTTGCATCCAGGGAGTCGCATTCTGGTCAACAGTCTTTAGACAAGCAGAGGAAAGGTACCGAGAAGGGGTTGAAAGTTGATGTGGTTGAGAGTTTAGTATCAACGGACATTCTCGGGGACTCATTATTAGGACCGATTTTCGAGTCTGGAGAAGACCCATTAACTGTTACTAAGAAGGCAGAGGATGGGGTTAAAAAGACGAAGAGACAGCAACGATACACAGAGAGAGAGCAACGGGAGGCTAAATCCAATGTAGGAGGGGGGCATGAGTTGTTTCGCAAACACTTAGATAAGCTTGCTCCTTCGGACATTCGTAAATTGCAATTAGAAGACCCGGAGGTTCTTGAATGTGGTACCGGTGCTGTCGAGTTGGAGGAGGACAGTGATGCACAGTCGGGAGATGTAGCAACAAGGTATCCTGACGGGTACCCTATGAAAAATGGGTCAGCGAAGACGGTGGTCCGAAGCTTGCTAGTGTATTTTTCCCGGTATGGTTACCCTCAGGGGATTCAGTCAGACCAAGGATCCAACTTCACTTCTAACCTCTTTGTTCAAGCAGTGCAGCAGCACTGGGATTGTTACGGTTGTGTCATCTGCGTATCATCCGGAGAGCCAGGGTGTGTTAGAGCGATGGCACTCAGTCTTAAAATCTGTGCTTCGTTGTTGTTGCTTTGAGAGTGGGAAAGGTTGGGATCTTAGCCTGCCATATGTTTTATTTGTTGCACGGGAGGTACCTGGGGAAAGTTTGGGATTCAGCCCTAATGAGCTCGTCTTTGGACACCGTGTCAGAGGGCCTCTCCATATGGTTGAGGAAATATGGGAGGGCGCAGAAAAACCTTGTTCTATGCTCAAGTATGTCCTCGACAGTCGAGAACGGATGTTGCGCAGTCTGGAGTTGGCTGGCCGTAATTTGACTAGCTCTCAGGCCCTCATGAAGGACAGGTACGACCTCAAGGTTAAACTCAGGGAGTTTCACGTGGGCCAAGAGGTGTTGATTCTACTGCCCCTTGTAGGTCATCCCTTATCCGCGAAGTACACTGGTCCTTATAGGGTGGTTGAGAGGCTATCGGACCTGGATTGCTTGGTGGCCGCTCCAGACAGACGTATGCGCAATCAGTTATGTCACGTTAATCTCATGAAGGAGTATGTGAGGCACCCCCCTGAGCCTCTCACTGTGCCTGTGATGACGTTTAGCAGTCAAGGTGGAGAAGGAGAACGGGACAGTCAAGCTCAGGTGGAGGATAACTGGAAGGATAAGAAAGTCAAATGGGCGCCTGAGTGGGAGAAGGCATTTAGAGTAGTAAAACACCTGTTGTGCACTCACCCGATCCTCAGGGCCCCTGACTTTAGCCTACCTTTCCAACTAGCAACGGATGCTAGTGGTGTGGGGGCTGGTGCCGTCCTTATGAAAAAGGACGATGATGGGCTGGAACATCCTGTTAGTTTCTGCTCGGAGAAGTTCAATTCAGCCCAGGGAAGCTGCTCTGTTGTCGAGAGGGAGCTGCTGGCAGTTGTGCTTGCACTGAGGCATTTCGAGGTCTATGTTCCAGCCTATGGTCCGGTCGTTGTAGTTTACACAGATCATCACCCTCTCAAGTTCTTGGACCAGTTTCACAATCGGAATATGAGGCTGACCAGGTGGTCACTAAGGTTATTGGTATATAACCTGGACATACGCCATATTGCCGGTTGTGACAACGTGGTTGCAGATTGTCTTTCAAGGGTATATGATCCTGGGTAGATTGACACACGGGTAGCCTCCTGCTTTAGTTTGAATAGTATTTTGCGCTTGGTGCTTGTTGGCTCGCGGTTGTAGCCCAGCGTATTGGGTCGTAAAGCAGGAGTTGAGCGTTTGGTATAGAAGAAAAAACTAGGCTTGCCCCTATAGTGCAGCCGAAATAAACAAATTAAAAACATAAAAATCAAATAAAAACTCTTTCTTTGATAGTTGAATTTTTTCAGTATGTTATAGCAGTAATTCTGAGTTGCACTCCTCTCAGAATGCTGGGCTAGAGAAGCTCGCACTTGAGGAGCATAACTACATAATGATTTAACCTATTGTGTTGGGGAGGGTTATCTATCTATCTATCTATCTATTGCCTGACGCCGTGATCCCCGAAGGGGTGGCCACGAACGAACCGCCCCCATGCACCTCTGTCCCCAGTCAGTCGACGCCCCTCCCCCCAACCAGCACCGCCTTCATTCATGTAGTTCCTCACTCCATCCTTCCACCTCATATTCGGTCTACCTCTCCCCCTCTGTCCCTCCACCTCGCTCTCGTACACTCTCTTAGTCATTATCTCGCTTTCCATACGTTCCATATGGCCGAACCATCTCAAGTTGTTCTTTTTCACACTTTCCAGCACATCTACCTCCACACCACACCTCCTTCTTACTTACTCATTAGTCTGTCTATCCCTCCATGTAATTCCGCACGCACTCCTTAAGTAATTAATTTCCACTGCTCTCACTCTTGGTCTGAGATCTCTCAACCAACGTCCATGCTTCGCTTCCGTAAGTCAGTGTCGGGATTACCACACTGTCATGCAAGGACTTCTTCACTTCCATACTGACCACCCTATTTCTTGTTACTGCTTTTAGCGTTCCTACAACCCTCTTCCCCTGTTGTACCCTCTCCCGCACCTCTTCATCCATAGTCCCATCTTTACTCATAAAGGGTTATAATTTTGTAAAATGTTTTGTTGAAGAACTGTGCCAGATATGTTACTGCCGCTGGGTGATGGGAAGTAGAGATATAGCATGGGTTCTAACCATCAGATTTTTGTTGAGCTTTGGGCCTCTGAGAAAAATCTTGGGGGGGGTGTGACGTTAACCACTCCGTTAGAACCGCATGGCTTGTCCTACAGTGACTCGCTAGGATCGCCAGGGCAGTGGATGTGGCTACAGTTGATGTATTATTGTGTGCTTTATTTCATATGAAAGCTTGTGTCATGGGCAGTCCAGAAAGGCTCTTTGTTTTCACCCATGTCAAGGCTTTATATATTTAATTGCAAAGTATATGTTTTATCATTAAGTAGTAATGATAGGATTTGAGAGAGAGAGAGAGAGAGAGTAGAACAGAGTGAGAGGAGGCGCGCAGTGTTTTTTGCCATGCTTGATGACGTCACAGCTGGCTGCCCTCTTGGGGATTGGTTGGAGGAGTTTTTTAACCATGCTTGGTGATGTCATGTTTGGCTGGCTTCTTTGCCATTGGTTGAAGGAATTGTTACCGCTTTGTCTACGCGGTGCGAGCTAGTGCTAGTATATATACAGCTCTCTTGCTACTCTCTCCCTCAGATCTGGTTTCTAGAACGCATCCCTCTTATCCCTTTGATATCTGTCCCCCTCCCCGCACCTGAAAACCTTTTCCTCTGCCTATCTCTCTCATTTTCCATATCTTTCACCACCTTTTATTAATATTATACCCCCTCTGGTTAACTCTGCATAATCAGCTTCATGCTGGCCAGTTGTATTGTGCGTTAAGGTCTTATATAACCCATGTATGTTAGTTGTTAAGATAAGTTGATCACGAAGCATTGGTTGGCATTCATATTGTTCAGTACTGCTTCCTGTAATTATTAGTGTTCTGCTGGATTAGATAATGCTAGACTAGGAGTCTGATACTATAAGGTATTGTTTCTCATGGGTGCTGGTTTTAGTTAAAAGCTGCACGACATACCTGAGAACTGGAGTTGATTGGGTAAGTTCTAGTCTGTGTGCCATTGAGAGTAGAGCATGCACGAATGAGGGCTTTTTGCCTATACCATTCTGCACTGTTCTAAGCTCGTTGTTTGTCTTTGAGGTACGCCAGGAGAACGCTTAATACTTCGGTATTAAGGTTTCTCAAGAGAGCTACCCTTCATTATAACGTAATATTTGACACACAGACTTGAGATTTGCACTAGGCTATGTGGCATGCCATGCGCACCAGTATCTCGTATCATTGACTCTAGCTAGACTTTATCAGTCACAGTAGACATTAAGTATATTAAACCAATTACTCTTTTTATGCATACCCGTTTATGATTACACAAGCATTTCGCAGCCTAGTTTGATGTATTGAGACACAAACGACTTAGGCTCTTTTTATTGATAGGAATACTGCATTGTCGTGGCGATTATTATTATTGTTGTGGCGTTTAGGATATTCTTGGCTCCGACTGCATTATATCTCCTGCCTTTTTGTGTGCATAGCCTGCACGAGCATTGTTCCGCTGCCTGCTTTTTTGGGTTCCATTTCCGATTCGAGCATCTTGATAGCATCTAACATTTAAAGAAGATTCCTTGTTGGTGTTGAAGGACTTTAGTGCACTTTCTTTCATGCAGGAGTGCCTGACATTTATTGATTAAAGTAACGTAAGCTGTAACTTCTCTTACCACCTTACTTTGCATACCATAACCAAGCACCTTCGGTTATAGGTAGTAATAGGCTGTTTTCACATAACATTAAGCCTAGAGTAGACGCACATTTATTGAGAGTTTAATAACCTATTATTGCATATAGAACTCTGGAGAGTATTTGTGTTCTTTGTTCACTGGGAATATACATCAGAGGTTGGATCTAGCGCTTTCCGTTGTAGCATTTATGCCATTACTAGTCCAATGAATAAGAGCCCTGATATATTTAAACCTCAGTCGTAACAATACACTTACTGGTCACTTGTTTTACCGCTTGTCTTATCTTAGGAATCCACCACCTTTGCCGTATATATGAGACCACGTGATTAACTCCATAGTGACAACAGACACGATGATACATATTCATGAGCATGGTAGTGAAAGGATGTTTGGAAGGCAGTAGTATCGGATATTTCTTTGTATCCGGAAGAGCCGCTAACTTCAATCTACCTTCACATACAATTAATCCTCCTTTCATGACAAGTCCTAATTGGTTTACCAAATTATTGCGAGTACCCTTGTCACCAGACAACATCTCGTACTCCTTTGGAAAGCATTCCTGCTGGCATCTTTGAGCTATAATCTTTTCTGCTACTTTTAGTTCCTTTATGCTGAGGAGGGCACTGTCTGTGGGAGACGTCCCTTTAATTTTTGCCTTCAAATTATTCTTGTATCGAATAGTCCATGCAACTACTCGAATGAATTTATCATAACTGCCATATTTTTCCCAGTTCCATAACCGTGTGTCCTGTTCATCATTGGTCCCAATGACTTGGCTAGTTACTTTTGGCATTGGGTCATCTGGTAATATGTCTTCTGGCCACTCATCTTTGTTTCGGAGCCACATGGGCCCCTCCCACCAAAATGCAGAAGATTTCAGATGTTTTGCCGAAACACCTCTAGACAGTAAGTCACTAGGGTTTTCTTTAGAGGACACGTACCGGAATTCTACAGTCAGAAGAAGGCATTTGATTTTGTCAACACGGTTTGCGACATACACTGGAAGCTTCTTCATACTACGCAACCAATGCAATGTAACCTGGCTGTCACACCATAATACAATTTTGTTGACTTTTACAATTTTATGATAGGCTTCCTCCACAAATTTGATTAATCTGGCGGCTAGCAAAGCAGCAGTTAGCTCTAGTCTTGGTATTGTTATGGATCTTATGGGAGCGACCTTTGCTTTAGCGATGACCAGACAGCTATGTTCCGGGCTCGCAAAATATATTGCAGTGCCATAGGCGACACCACTTGCATCGCTAAACGCATGAAGTTCCACTGAATCAGCATATACCGTCCTCCGAGGATAAGTAAAGTCACAGCAGAGGTGCAGGTCCTTGTTAACTGTAGACCATTCGGTAGCGCAGTCATCAGGTAGCGGATTGTCCCAATCTAGTTTCAGTCTCCTGTTACGCTGGCCAGCTTGCCAGAATGCACTCGTAACTCGCTAGCGCTCGCCAGGGCAGTGATATGGGCTACAATAATCGTAGAACGATGTTCTTTCTTTCATAGAGTTCATGTTGTCACAGACAGATCAGTGGTGATCTTTATTCTTGTCTGTGACACTTGGAAGCATTTTATATCATTGATAGAATATAAGATGCATTGTGTGAAGTTGTAGGGAGAAAGAGAGCGAGAAGCGTGGTGGTTATATGTGCGTGTGTATGTACGTGGGCCTCCCTCGCTCGGAGGAGTTTCCCACGCTCGTGATTGGCCGGCAGGCCTGACGCGTCATATGACGTCTGCTCCTCATGACGTAGTCGTCTGTGATTGGGTGCTGCTGCCTTTGTTAGTGCTTGGGGGCTCCTGCCCGCGTTTCTCCTGCAGAGCTTGGCACAGCGTGCTTGGTCCTACATGTCCTTTGCAATCTGTCCTCCCATCTAACCCCCTGTACTATTATTTCTCTCTCTGAACTTCTTCTTTTTCATACTTCTCATCTTTATTCAATTACTTATCCCTTCTGGTTCTGCATATGACTTCCATAGTCGGCCAGTCGTATTACCAGCACCAGTTCTCCATATATGTTTGCACTAGCTTTAGGGAGTATTAGAGTCATAGTCAAATGGCATCATAGTATTGGGGTGCTTCTAATTATTGAGTTGTTCTTATCTACTATTTAATGCTAGACAGTGGAAGGTATCTTTGGTCGTTGTCTGAGTTATGTATGTGGCAAGTCAGAGCCTGTACAACAACAAGCTACGTAGCCTGTAACCCTTGTGCATATTTTTCCTTTGCGAGTGTAACAGTATACAGGTGAAGGGCTTTTGCCTACTCTTACCTGTATGCTTGCTACCTCATTTTTGTTGACCTTTGTGGAGCGCCAGGGCAAGACCAGATACTAGAGATCTGGACTTACCAAGAGAGCCTCCAAGTTACTTAACATAACATAAGGGAAATCTGTTCAAGGGGAGACAGTAGGCTACGAGCATGCTTGCGCTCTGCCTAGTTTCCTGATACCTTTTATGCCACTGCTAGACTTTATTAGTGAGAAAGACAGCATTGTGTTTATTAACTTTCATTGTGTATGCTTTAGGAATTATTCACGCCTTATTTTAGCCTAGGTTGATGCATAGTGCACAACCCAGTTTGGCTGTTACGTTGGCTAAGGAAGTACTGTTTTTGAGTGGTTATTATTATTAGTGCTGTCACAGAGTTGTTGCACTCCCTTGTTATATATATGTATCCTACTTGTTGGTGCATTTAAGATACACGCTTTGGTGTCCTGCCCCTGCATTATTTCTGTTCTATATTAACGAGCATCTTAGAGCATCAGACCTTTTCAGAAGATTCTTTATCTGATTGCTGTAGGACTAGACTTCCAGTGTTTTCATAGAGCATTGAAGAGTTTAGTGTTGAGTACTGACTCACACTAAAGTTAACGTAAGCACTTATTCCTTTATTAAATCTTATGATAGTTTATTCAAGCATTGTTAGTATTTTAGAGCATTTTCGTAATGTAAGTACTCCTGTTGTGAGTTGGCTTTGCCGTCACCGGAAAGCCTTTGTAGAAGTACACTAAAACCCAGTTAATTGATACCCCGTTATCCAGTAGATTAACTCTGGAGGGTTTTAACCCTTCAAACCCGGTTGGTACACACGTGTACCATTATTTTTTGCCCCCAGGAACCCGGGTGGTACTACATTGTACCAGTGGTTGAAAGCCTGTGAGCTTCGTGTGCGAGGCGTCGGTCCGACGCCTCGGTCCGACGCATGTAAACAACAGCCGGCTGGACCGACGCTCCGCATCTCCGGCCACAAGAAGGAGAGCGTTGCTTGTTCGTGTGTGCCTGTATGTTGTTGTTCAGTATCGAAAAGTGGTGTAAAGTGGCTGGTTTGGCCATAAAGTTATCTCCAATGAAATCATCATCACAGCTCACCCAGTTGACTTAGAGAGCTCTACTTAATGCCATTTTACAGGTAAATAACACAGCTACGCTTGGGGATGCGCGGGAATGCGGGAAGCAGTCTGATTAACGAATATACGGTAGCCTAGCCTAGACGTTTTTCGGCCAAAACACCCGGATTTCGAGGAATATATATATAATACATAGCCGGGGCCGGAGGGTTAAGGGTTTTGTTCACCGGCGTAATAGTTCGAGGGTTTGGAATTAGCGTACCTTTGTTGCAGATATAGCCTATCATCTAGTCCATTATTAAGTGCCCTTGTTTATTTCGTAGTGCCGGTCGTAACACTCCATAATTGTTGTAAGAAAATTCTTGACCTTATTGTAATGGGCAGTAGTACACCGAGTGGATCGAACAGTTGTGCCGTCACTCTTAAGCACTCTCTCTTTGTTGCCTTATTGATCTCTGGGAGACTTGTGTTGAATGTCAACAGATCAGAGTCAGGTAACCATAAGAGTCCTAATGTCTTCACTCGCTCTTGATTCTTGGCAGCAACACCATCCAATTGCAGGAGGTCTCGTAGTTGAGGACTATTGGTAGCCCATTCTCTGAGATATAAATGTGCTGGAGACATTAATCTTTGGGCATCCCAGTAACGCTTAACGACAGTCTCTTCATCACTGCCTGTACCCTGGAGGTTGTCAATGTACAAACCTTCCTTAATAGCCTCCACAACTTTGGGATCCTCTTTAATAATGGAAAGATGTTTTAAGATCGTGGCATTAAGAAGAAACTGTGAGCAAGTCGCCCCGAACAACACTACCTTAAATCGGTAGCAAAGTAAGGGATCCTTTGGCCACAGAAATTGGGTGTAGTCACGATCTTCTTCATGAAGTCTCAACATGAGAAAGGCCTTCTCGATGTTACTTATCCAGGCATATTTGTGTACCCTGAATCGCAGCAATATTTTTGCTAGATCTGGCACCAGTCCTGGCCCTGTGTAAAGGCAGTCATTAAGACTTGGCCTTCCTTTGCCAATACTAGCGGAACAGTCGTACACAATACGAACGGGCCTCGCTGTACTATTCTTGGTGACCCCGTGATGTACCAAATAATTACTGTTTTCAGTAACACCGAAAGGAACCTCTTCAATAAAATCTCAATGAAGTTGATCTTGGATAACGTTGGTGTAGTGACTACAATAGACAGGATCTTGCTTGAAACGCTTCTGCAGACCCCTCAGGCGACCCGCTGCTAAACCGTAATTAGAAGGCAGCTTCTCTTTATGTCGGTTCCATGGCAGTCTGACTTCATATTGCTGATTCTGTGCAGAGTATGTTACTGTCTCCTTGTATATGTCCAATGCAGTCATGTTTTCCTTTGAATCTTCGTTTGGAGAAATTCCTAGATGATCCAGTTCCCACATACATTTTAATTCATTATGACATGGATTACTTGATGCCGTGGATATATATTGATCCATCGGGGTGACCACAACTTTCAAAATTGTAACTACCTCTACTTGGGCGCTAGACTTGTCGCTATGGCAGGAGCCACTTAGTGCATAACCAAATTTAGTGGGCAAGAGAATTATGTCACCCTCTTTCTTGTACCCTGGTCGCACTAAGTCATAATAATAATCGGCACCAACCAACAAGTCCAGCCGAGATGTCTGTGTCATTAGAGGATCAGCTAATTTGTAACCCTTGTTTCGCAAAATGTTCATGTCTGCTTCATAGCATTCTGATCCTTTGTGATCCGGGAGAGTTTCTACCACAACTGCTTGTAGAGGATAGTTTCTGCCCCGGAACTTGTATTTGAAGGACACTACTCGGTACTTTCTGCTCTCACATGCTCCGGTAAATCCTCGCAACTCTAGCTCTTCATCACCCACTTTCATATAATGGATCGAGGCTAGAGCGGAATTTAAAATGAAGGTGCGCTGTGAGCACTGATCCAGCAGTGTTCTCATCTTGACTGTTCCTCTTGATTCCTTAACTGTTGGCAGCATTACAGTTGGGAGGATAATACTAGTCTTCTTTGACGACACAGACATCGTGGTAGTTTGTGTCTTGGTCTTTGTTACCTGTTGAGGTTTTTGCTCCTTCTTCGCACCATCCCATTGAGATCTGGACTGACAGAGGATATGGTAGTGTCTGTTTTGACAGAACCTGCAGTTGCGGATGTCAGGGTTCACACAACCATTGCTCCCATGGGTTGAAGATAAGCACCCAGTGCAAAGGTTGAGTTGCTTTGCGCGTTTTACTTTCAGAGCACTGGTTTTGAATTTGATACACTTAAACCATGCATGTGCCCCTTCGCACAACTTGCAACCCTTCCTTCGCACTGAGGCCTCCTGCACCGCAAAGGATGCTGAAGCAACTGGTATGTGTGGCGTAGTCCGTTCTGCTACACTTTCCATGTTAAACACTTCTGTCTGGTAAGCCTGGACAAACCTTTCTAGGTCCAGACCTTCTTCACCTAAAGTTCTCTTTAATGTTTCCTTTAGTGGGGATGGCAATTTATTCATGAGAATTACAACACTAGCTTCAAACTTCAAAGGGTAATTTGTAGGGTCTCTATTAACCTCAGTGTACTTTCAAAACTAGCATAGAATCCCTTTAGTTCCTCGACATTGTAAGAGGGAGAATTCAAAGTAGTAAGGTTAGTTATATGTGCCGCCTTAATTCTATCCCTGTGCCCATAGGTTTTCTTTTGAAGGGCAACCGCTGTTTGGTAGCTGGCTCCCTCAATTGCGAATCCTTCAATTAGTTGTTTTGCCTCGCCATTCAGTTGACCTCTTAAGTAGGTGAATTTTTCGATGTCA
Source organism: Lithodes maja (assembly GCA_037953745.1). Lineage (NCBI taxonomy): Eukaryota > Metazoa > Arthropoda > Malacostraca > Decapoda > Lithodidae > Lithodes > Lithodes maja. Next base: position 76,393 of record JBAKBP010002905.1, read on the forward strand.
CTGAGCTCCGCATTGCTGTGAACACTACAGTGGAACATATCCCAGAATCCCAGCCATAGAGTGGGATCACTGTCAAACACAGGAAGGGTTATATTCGGCAATCTTATACCGGCATTTCTGTTAACTGCAGCAGGATTTGGCTCCTTGTGTTTTAGCTTACCTTTGAGGAGGATGATAACTTTATCAAGACACTCTATATAATCCACATCTGTTTCTATGTCCGCGAAATACTCGGCGTCATCTTCATAGAGCGTTTCCATTTTGCGGCGACATAAATTTAAATCTTCGAGTCTTAATACCGAAGCCAATTTAGCCTCAATCGCATCATTATCTGCATTAACTAAAAATATAGTAATATCTTTGGTGATCCTAGTCAAACCACTCTTGATACCCCCCTTGCGTCATTTGTACTGGGACAGTGTCAATGACATGATGGCAATACACAGGAAATAGAATAGAATAATACTATATCTTACCTATATGGACGTAAAGCGCACTCAGAAAGTTAGCTGACGCCAATAATGGCAAGATATAGGGAACCCCGACTTAAACGTAAATTAATTAAACGTATGATGACAGGGTAGGGCAATAAGCGGGAAATATGACACAGAACGCAATAATAAAAGTTAACGGACAACGCATAAGGATCTCCACACTTAAATTTAAATGGTAAACTTTACATAATATGCGGCAAATGTTGTTAGAGCACACTAAGGAAGGGAGGTCAAAAGGGTGTATAACAACCCCATTTAAATTGGAAACCTATAATAAACTAGGCTAGCCCAACATGTGTGTGGTAATTACCCCCTTTAAATTTAGTTAAGACCAAACAAATTCAATTTAACCCTTATAATACTACTTTACATAAATTTAAGTGTTGCAATTATACCTAGCCTATAGCCTACCACCTAATTATTGCTCAGATATGCGTGTACCTTAGAGAAAGTACCCGCCTCCCATTCCTCATCCGACAGGTCCCTTAAAGCCTAAACATCTCCCAGCTTTGTGAAGTGCTCCTGGGCAGAAGCCACGACCCTCTTGAACAGGGCTTCGCTGGCATCGTATATTAGATGTACATGGCGTACATCTAAGGACTACATTCACTGTAGTCTCCGTCCCGTACTTCCATGGACTGGTAGCGGGACTTAGTGAAAGGCAGTACTTTCTTCAGCCAGTGATTGACCCCGTTCCTGATACTTCTGTATCGCTCTGCCGTCAGACCGCGGGGCGCCGGTCTCGCCTCCAGGTCTATAATTTTACAGGTCCCTGAGATTGATTCAATCTCTTTAGCGAGGTCCTGGATGGCGTTGGCGACAGAGCGTATATCAGTCTCGGGATGGATATCGTTTCCTCCCAAGATTAAGAAGGTCACGTCCGGTTAGTATCGGACGTGGCTCTCCCAGGCCGCAGAGGACTTAATATTGTCCACCCTAGCACCCCTTTGGGAAAATGCCTTAACCTCAAAAAATGGGCGGAACACAGGTTTATCTACATAGACCTCCCTAACGTAGCTGTGGCCTAATATAGATACCTTCCTAATTGGCTTGGTGTAGCGATGTAGAGACCGAGTCACCACCTTGTTAAAGTCCTCCCCCCCCCCCCCCCCCCCGCCAAAGGCGCCAGTCGGAAACACATGGCGGCAGCTCATATGGTCGGGCGAAATAAGCGGGACCCGGCGGAAATTAGGCCTCAGACAACAAACACGATATCGATATCGCAAGCCCACAGCGGACAACCAGGGAAGAGGAAATAGGGAACAGAAAGAAGGAATAGCTAGCAAATAGTAGACAATAGGAAAGCAGAAGAAAGAAAAGACAAAGAAGAAACGATAGCATAAGGCAAAAGTCAGAGGTTACGAAGGACCATACTGTGAGAATTCAAGAGTAAACAAAGTGGAATTTACCTATAAACTCACAAGAGTTAACTTACTTTATTGGTTGATAGGGATAGATAGCTCAATGATAGTGGTAGGAATAGATAGAAGATATAGTGGCCACTAAGATATAAGAATTAGGATGACTTAGCAGGAAACAGGTGGTTGTATTGGAGCGGCTAGAAGGAGATCTTGATGAGGTCGTACTACTCAGTCGTAGGTAAAGCGAGTCTGAGGTTTGTGGCGATGAACCCGCCAGTTCCAAGAATGACGCATGCGCAGTTATCTTATCTACTAATGCGTCATTTAACTAACTACAAGATATACCGGATTTATTATAATGACAACCCGATATAATAATGGATAATAAACCCATATAAACTTAATACGAAATAGTATATATCTTTTATATAGATATATAACTTAGCCTAGTACTGGCGCCTAATTTGAACTTCCAGTATGTTTACTTAACCTAAACTGTCGAGTTACTTAAGAGTCTCGACACAGGAAATACAGCTCAGTCCTAAGTTGCTAATGAGAAGTACTATCAATAAGTACTATGCTTGAACTTACTGTGACTTCCATAATCACTTACAGTCAGTCACTTCCAATATTAACCATCTCAGTAATCCGTTTACTCATCTAAACTGCACTTGCCAACGCAGGGGACGTACAATGCAAAGTAAAGTTATAATAATCTAGACTCGATCCACAGAGTGATTCTACAGTTAATTATAAGGGCTAACAGATTTATATTTTCAAAGTAATAAATAATCATAAAACCTATGCAAGTGTTTATTTGATACCTTGACGTCTATCTCCCTTAACATAAAGTGTTCCAGACATCTACAAGATCTACAACATTTTTACGGGCAATATTGAGGTAAGAGAAAGTATAATTAGCCCTACTAATTAAAGCCTGCTACATAAGTGCCCGTTACTGCATGACCCACCTGAATGTGAGGCCATCAGCTGGTCTATGTGAGGAGAGAGAGAGAAAGAGACAGAGAGAGAGAATAAGATAATGTAGGTTTGATCCCTGAAGGGATGATAGACAACCTAATATATATATAAAGTGACCCCGGAATCAATGACGTACTGCCAATAATCATATTTGGCACTCTTGCCCTTCAGGGAAACCCTTTATAAGGCCCTTCTGTCCACCAAAAATAATACATCATAGATGGCTTGCTTAAGTTACCAATGGAATTTTAAATAAATTGAATGCCACTTTAAAAATAAAAATAATCAAGAAATATTAAGTTTATGTCCATGCACTTTCCATTCTTCGCTTATTTTCCTAACCAACTCTTTGCTTGCCTCGAGCTATGCTCTTTCTTACCGATATCTCATGATATACATTGAGGAATGGGAAGGGGTTGAAGGGAAGGTAAATGTTGGCATTGATTCTGGGGTCACTTTATATATTGTATATTTGCTCTTATCACTTTGAGGATCAAACCTATAATTTAGGACTGACCCTTCCATCAACCTTCATGTCAAATACTAAGATGGAGGAGGGACATTTCTATGTCATAATCCCTTATAATCCCATGGAAGAACAAACATCTTGCTTAATATATAATATTAATATATTAATATATAATAATTATAATGATAGAGAAACGAGCAGTTCATGCCTTCTAGATTTTAAGAACCTGCTTCAGAAAAATATACAGTCACAACTGTAGAGATACAACATTTAATAGCAACAAACTCACTGCCAGCACAGAGAAGGTCCCAAATTTCAAGAGAGCAAACTGCCGTAAACTTAGAGCAATACTTAAAACAAACGATTGGAGTTTTCTGACTAACAATGTTGATATAAACCAATCATGGAAACTGTTAACCACAACTAACTAAAACGTAGTACAAGAGTGCATGCCGAGTGCATGCCATAAAACAAATCTAAGATCAGTGCATAATAATTAGCCTAAGTGGTGGAATAAAGAAATAACGGAGTGTCTGCTTGCAAAAAGAATGCTTATAATAGATTAAAACTCTCCGATAACCAGGAAAATAAAGCGATATTCATAGATCTACGACGCATTGCCGAAAAGTTGATTAAACAAATACAAAATCATGCCAGAGATTCATTTTGCAAATCAAAGTAAGACAAACCCAAAATCATTTTAGTTACATCAGGAAGAAGAAGGTAGTAATTTCAACGATAGATAGAACCGCGACCTCCCACTCTCAATATATATATCTGCAACATTCGTGGCCTTTCTCTAACTTTGACTCTGTAGAACGTCACCTCTCCTCTGCCAACCCTGATCTTCTCTTTTTCACCGAAACCCAATTGTCTGGGACTACTGACAGCAAACCCTTCTCTGTATCCTCCTACTATCTCTATCCTCAGTTTCAAGCCAAAGGTGGCCCCAATACTGATCCTTGAGGTACACCGCTAGTTACATTGGTCTATGTTGATGCTTTCCCATTTATGACTACTCTTTGCTTTCTTTTTCAAAGCCAATTTTCTATCCATGTAAAGAATCTTGTACTTTATATGTTTCTGCCTGGAATCAAACCAAATCTGTTCTTCCACTCGCCCAGGAATACTTCATTAGTTAGAAATGCTCTGAACTTCCCTAATCTAACTCTTCCCAAGCTTTTTGTCATCTATGATAGCCAAAACCTCTCCAACAAAAAATACTCCACCGTCGATGACTTATGAGCCATTCATCCCTCTCCACCGCCCTACTTATGCCTAATATCCTAATCTCTTTAACTTTTAAACGGCGAAGCTAGGGTAGTTCATAGGGTACCGCCATGCGAAGGTATTTAGTTAAATTCTGGGAGAAAATCGTCATATTTATCATATATATCATTATTACTTATCCATATGAGCCGATTTTACTTTTAATATGAACATATGAACATTTAAGAGCAATAAAAGAAGTGGGAATAGCATTTGGGGGGTGAAAAAGACGTATTATTGCCGACCGGTCGTATCATGATACGAGAGGCCAGGTGATGTACACCCTCCCTCTCCAAGCTCTAGAGCGACACTGAGGCCTTACATTAGAAGTCTCTGTGTTGCAAGGATCTCTAGCTGCCTCGCCCGTGTTAAAGAGACTGTGTGAGTGAAATTCGCGTGGAAAATTACTCAATAAAAGGAGGAATAAGAGGAAAAATACTTGATAATTGAAGAGTGGGGAAAAGGGGGGGTTGGGACACATATGGACAAGTTGTAGCAAGTAATGGAGGGGAATTATCTCACCTAATCACAAATTGCTTTGGTTTGAGTGCCACTGGTATGTTTTAAAGATTTTTTGTATGCTCTGGATCTATGGAGGACGGTCGCATTGCACCACAAAAACCTTAATATAGGACGGTCAATGTTTATGAGTTCAAAGATGTACTTTCTGAAGGAAACCAGTATGGCTTCCTTAGGGTTTGCTCTACTGGCAATATTCTTTCTTATCTTACTAACTCTTTGTCATCCTCCTTTCGGGACTTCGGTGAGACCTTTTCTGTTGTGCTAGACAAATCGAAGGCCATTGCTAGAGTCTGGCACAAATCTCAAATTTGTACAATACCCTCCTTTGATTTCTATTCCTACATCTGTGCCTTTATCTCAAATTTCCTTTCTGGCCGTTTCATGGCTGCGGTTCAGGACATCTATCATTTACTTCCACAACCTATAAACTCCGGTGCTCCTCAGTGTTCTGTCCTGTCTCCAGCTCTTTCAAATATTCCTTAATGAACTTCTCAATTATACCTCGTTATTTCAATTAATTTACTGAGAACTCTATCGTACACTATACAACTAGTTTTTCAGAACCCCCCTGCAAGCAATCACTCAAAATCATACGTAATGAAGCCATAGAACACTTATCTTCTGATCTATCAAAAACTTCCATTTCGGCCAGATAAAATATTGTTGCTGTCAATGCTTCCAAAACCAAATTCCTCCATTTATCTACCCATCAAGAACTCCAACAGGACTATCACTTGTACTTCAACAATACAAAAATCAGCCCTTCATTTTCTCTCAGTGTTATCGGTGTTTCTTTTTCTTCTGATCTCTCTTGGAAAAACGGCTTCCCAGAAGCTGGGTGTGCTCAACCACCTCAGGGTTATTTTTGCCCCATACAGATTGTTGCTCTATACAGGGGCACAGTGCGTCTATGTATTGCGTATTGTTCGCATGTGTGGGGAGAATCCTCTCACACAGCACTTCTAGACAAAGTAGAAAAGAAAGCCTGTTGTCTCATTAACTCGCGTCCACTCACCAATTCTCTGCAATCTCTCTCTTCGCCGCAATATGGCATCTCTCTTGCCATTCTAGCGCTATTACAATAATCAATGTTCCTCAGAGCTCTCTCAGTGTATACCACCTCCTCTACGTAGAATACGTAGAACCCGTCTTGCAACACAATCCCACCACTGCTCAGTACAACTCTACAATCCAAGAGTGAAATGATACCCCCAATTTTTCTTTTATTCAACAGCTGAGCTCTGGAACTCTTTCCCTCAATCCTTCTTTCCCTCATCCTATGGCATAAATTCCTTCAAACTCTTTATGTCCAGGCATATTTACTCAAATATTTCTTGATTTTGGCCTTGTCACTCTTTCGACTCTAGGGAAGCACTTGTCACACACAGTTTTGCCTTTTGTGTATGATATGTGTATGTGTGTGTGTGAATTTTGTTTTGATGTGGATGAGGGAGACCTCATCCACATCAAAACAAAATTCACACACACACATACTTGATCTTGATTCTTAATTTAAAGGCTGTATGGACAGGCATAATTATCCCTGTCACAATGTAGGTCAGGCAGCAGCGGCCTCCTGGGGAGGAGCTGGCTCAAGCATCAGGGACTCAGGGGGGGCTGCAGGACTCCCAGGATGCGAGGATAGGAGCGGAAAGCGAAACGATGAAATACAGCACCCATCACGAAGGATATGCTTGTTAAAGAGAGGAGACAAGGAACTAACACAATCCGAGAGGCTGAAAGGGGCCCTGGCACCGACAGAGAATGTGGGGCCTACGAAGGAACCCCGATGAAAGACGAATATTTTGCCGAGACCAGAGCCGACCACTGTTGGTGCCGCGTCCCTCTAGCGGGCATGCAATTGGTCATAGGACCAGGGAGGCGGCGGACCCCACCAACCGGAAAGGAACAAAGATTGCACAAGTAGAAGAAGCCGGCACAGATGGATGAGCAGAGGATGACGAAGACAAAGCAGGGTAGCATGGAGGAAGGGGATTAACCTGGAGTGAAAGGCTGCAAAACCACCGAAGCAACAGACGAACACCTGAACCTAGTAAAGTTCCCCCAATGAATGCCATAGATTGCGCCGGGCACCGGGACATCCACATGCGATTGTCGGAGAGGGTTAACCCTTAATTAGCGGGCCCCGACTTAAGTCCGTATCTAAAAACCTGGACTATGTGGCGGGGCCCGACTTAAGTCTGTGTGCAATTTTGGCTCTGAGAGAGAGCCGAGTGGTGGGAGGAGCGTAGGTTGCCTCATGACCGCTCGCCACGACCGTCGTGGGCCCACTGACATGTACTCCACACTACTCCACCCTCTCTCACTCGCTGCACACGTAATTATGTAACAAAATGACCGTATTTTAGCGATTTTGCCTTCGGTTGCACGATCGTTGCAAGACAACCAGTGATCGTAGAAGGATGGTTCGGGTGTCATTGGAAAGCTCAATTTATGCCCTTTCAGGGATACATACTTGTATTACGCTCTGGCTCTTGTTTATGCATGAAAAAGAGCACGGAAACAACGCCATTTATTGTAAAAAAAAACACTGGGCGGCACGGTCAAATATACCACCTAGGCCGCTCGTTGAGTGTTAAGTAGCTATATGGAATATGGCATTGTAGTGTAGGAGATATATAGGTTGTAGTCAGGGATGTTCTTAGGTAGCTATATGTGTAGAGGAAATAGCTGTTAGGCAAGAACAAATAAGAATGTTGGGAAAGAAGGGGTCTGCCTTCTGCAGATTTCCATGTTTCTTATGTTCTAAACCGGACCACATAATTTTATTCTGGCTACTATTAAACGATTTATTTCCGTTTGTACAAGCATCTTGTATTTAACAGGCCTCAAACTCTCTCGCTTAACCCTTTTAACTACCCCATATCCTCTTTAAACTGCACAATATCGTATAATTATTGCTAAGATACAATTACAAAAAATGACCGGTACAGAAGGGGTTAATAGTTGTTAGTGTATACTATTATATATGTTTACCGATCAGGGATGGTAATTTATGTAAAGTTAAGTTAGTGTAGGTTAGGAAAAATTGTTATGTATGAAGAAACCCAATACTATTAGGAAATTCATGTTGCATAGTGACTTGATATCAATACAGTAGATGTGTGTATAAGAGTAAGCAAATATGTACAGTAAATATACTGTATATATCATTATCTCTGTAATAGGTAATTATGACCTTTCTTGGACAAATTGCATTGCCGCTCTTGCTATAACAGCTTTCCAGAAGTCAGGTGTGCTCAACCGTATATATATATATATATATATATATATATATATATATATATATATAATATATATAATTATTATATATACAATATGTACACAACAGTCCGAGCCTTCTAATAAGATACTCGGACATACTTTTTAAACCCCTTATTTTGTGCAATATATTTTAGATGCAATTTAATTTTAGCACTAAAAATGTTTAAACTTTGTGCAGTGAACCTACCCTTTTCTACACACCTTTAGTGTGGAAGCATATTCGCATATATATACATATACTGTATATATATAGGCCTATATATATATATATATATATATATATATATATATATATATATATATATATATATATATATATATATACTGTATATATATATATATATATATATATATATATATATATATATATATATATATATATATATATATATATATGTCACAAAGACTTTATGTAGTCAAATGTATTCAAGGCGTTAACTTCAAGTAAGAAGACTGAAGGTGTCTTTCCTACCGAGTTATATCAAGGTTATTGTAGTTTGATGTTGTAGGTTGAATCTCAGCTCTCCGTCCTGCACTCTCGTAGATTGGTAGATAAGATAGATAATTCACCGGTCAACACAATTTTTCTGGCACAAGGTATTCCAATGGATTTTAGCTAATTTTGGTGTGCTGAATCCAAATCTGTCATCAGTTTTTGTCTATCACATCAGGTTTTCGAGATATACAATTTTGCATTTTCGCAAGAAACAGCAATAATGGAAGAATTAAACATACATAGATAAAAACATTTAACCTCTGAAGTGTGCATGGGGGTAATTAGACACCTCTGCCTGTGCACATGTATTTGAGCTGTTTCCATCACTAAAATATTCATTTTACCATAAATAGCATTAATACTTATCCATATGCACCTATTATAGGTTGATTATAAAGGTTACAACAATAAAACAAGTGAAAACAGCGTTTGGATGGTCAAAATCGGCGATACAGGGCGGGAGTTACATAATGTATGGGTGAGGCAACCTCCTTTCCCGCCAATTTCCCCCAAGGCTGGAGAGACACTGTCGATCGATACTCTCTCTCTCTCTCTTGCACTCGCTTGCTAACAGTGATGACAATGCCCTGCTTGCAACTCGCTAATGTTAGCACAAAAATATACCTCAGAATAAGGGAATAACAGGGAAAATAGGTGATAACTGAAGGAGGGGAGGAAAGTGGGGAAGGAGGAGAGGTAGAGGAGTGATATTTTGCATGGCCCAGGGGCAAAAAAAAATAAAAAAAAAATTGATGTTTAAAATTGATTTTTTTTTCTCTGACTCTTAAGAGTCTTCCCGCAGTCCGCCGGGGGAACTCTTAAGAGTCTTCCCGCAGTTCCCGGGTTAATGAGTCGTAGCAAAAAGTTGTGAGAGTGAATGCACATTAGCATGTAAGAATCAAGTGTGAAGATAACAAAACTATGTACAAAAATTCTATTCATTGTGGTTGTGTTATAACTGCATAAACTTCCTCTTCTTTGACGATCTCTGATGTACAGCTTCTGGAATGTCTCTCATCAAGCTCCAGCAGTAATCTGCCATCATGTTTGAGTCCCATCGGCCTTGGTAACGTTCTTCCATTAGACCATTACTTTAATGTCTTGATGAAAGCGTTCACCTTGCTCTTCGCTCACATCACTCAGGTTCTCTGGAAACTTGCCCAAGCGACTATGTAAGTAGTGCACCTTGATGCTTATTCTACATCCAAGTGCTTGCAAACTCAAGAGCAGCTCCTCCACAATCTCTTCATAGTTGTCAGCTTTCCTGTTCCAAGGAAATTCTGCACCACATCAGAGAATGCATTCCAAGCTCTAGCCTCTGCCACATTCATTGTTGTAACAAAGTGTGGATCCCTGAGGATTGTTCATATTTGAGGTCCATCAAATATTCCTGCCTTTTTCTTCTCGTCACTGAGACTTGGAAAGGTTGACCATATATAGCTGAAGCAGTCTCCACTGTGATCAAGAGCTTTGACGAATTGCTTCATCAAACCAAGTTTTATGTGCAGTGGGGGAAAGACAATGTTTTTCCTATCAACCAGAGGGTCATTAATGATGTTCTTGTCACCAGGCGTCAAACTGTTTCTTGGTGGCCATTTTTTTCTTCACCCAGTGGTCTACTGTAGCCCTACTGTCCCAGTAGCACAGGAAACAGGGGTATTTTGTGTAACCTCCTTGCTGGCCCAGCAGAAAGTTCACCATTTTCAAATCCACACAAATTACCCATCCATGAACATGGTATTGCAACCCCACCAGAACAATCTTGATGTTGGCATACTCTTCTTTCATTTTTACAGAGTGTCCTATTGGGATTGAACCATATATGTTTCCGTTGTGAAGTAAAACACATTTCAAGCTCCTTTTAGAACTGTCAATAAAAAGTCTCCACTCACCTGAATCATAATTCCAACAATTCAGCAGACTGCTTTGGCAAATACAAATCTCTGACCAGATCATTCAATTCAGGCTGACTAAACAGAGAAAGTTTATCACAATCTGCATCAGATGGCTTAAAAAGATCAGTCTCATCATCTTTATCTGTAGAAGCAGGTGAATTGAGGGCTTCGACATCAATCTCTGGCAGCTCAGTAAATACAGGCACAGGTATTTCCTCACAGTGTGCAACTGGTCGAATGGCAGATGGGATATCTGGGTATTGCAAGTGTTGTTTGGTTTTCTTATTGAAACCTTTTACATTGACAAGGCAGAAGTAGCAGTTCTCCAAATGGTTTCTTGGTTCTCTCCAAACCATTGGCACACCAAACTTGAGCTTAGCATTCTTTCCTTGAGACCATGATCGCAAAGTTTCAACACAGGTTTTGCACACTTTGTGAGGAGCCCAGCTTTTGTCCTGGTCTCTAAGTGGTACTTTAACCCTCTATTGGCGGCCCACAACATAAGTCGAGTTAAATAAATTTGGACTATGTGGCGGCTCACAACATAAGTCGTGTGGCAATTTCAGCACGTAATGTTGCTGAGAGAGAGAGACAAGTGGTGGCAGGAGAGTAGCGAGCGTATGACTGCTCCAGACCACCGCGGCGGGCCTACTGACATGAATCCCACCCTCCTCCACCCTCTCACACTCGCTACTTAGTGAAATGTATGGGGAAAGTACCGAATTACATGGTTTTTGCACTCGTGTTGCGCGGTTGTTGCAAGAAAACTAGCGGTCATACAAGGATCGTTGTGGTCATTGGAAAGCTCTGTTTATGCCCTTTCAGGATAGATACTTGTTTTATGCTCTGGGTCTTATTTAGGCATGAAAATGATCACGTAAACAGCCCTATTTTGGCTAAAAACACCCCGCTGGGCGGTACATATAAATAGACCGCCTAGCCCGCCAATAAGGTGTTAAAGTAGGCAAGATTCACCTTCTTGACAAAGTTATTGATGTTGCGCCTTTGAGCCTGCAAAGTGAAGTCTCCACAAATGTAGCAGAAGATATCTGGGTCATTACAGCATTTACTTCTTTGGGATGTTGTAGCCATAGCTAGATCACAGTGGTCCAGTGCAGTGTTTTATACTAGCAACCAGTACTCTATGACATTGTAGAATTAGACAATCAGTTCACACCTGAAAAATACAAAAAAAAACAGTAAGTGGTTTTAAAGCAAGATTCTGCATGAACATGTTATTTAACCCTTTCGCTGCCGTCACTCTAAACTACTTGCTATTCACGAACTGCCAAAAAATATGAAAAAATACATAAATATGGATTTCTACATAAAACCCTTACTATTATAAACACACTATCCTAAAAATAAAACACCATATTCTAACAATAAAGCAATCACTGACCATCCGCAATGAGTGACGAAAAGTTAATTTTTGGTAAAATCCATGAAAATGGCGTAGACCGATAGCACAAAAATGTGATGTGATAGAGCAAATCTGAGATCAGATTTGGATTCAGCACCACAAAATTAGTCTAAAACTGCTCTAAGTTTCCATGCCATTTTTTTTTTTTTTTTTTACCTACTGTATAATTATACTGTATATAATTGTACTTGTAATAACGGGTTCAAAAAGAAATGCAACGAAACCCTCACCAGATCTTCCCACATACCCAGAAGACACACGGTTTAAAAGAGGCACCACGAGGACCCCAACCTATCTACCAACATTCCAGGAGGAAATGACTTAACCACTAGCCAAAATAGCCAGCCTCCGAGTGAAGAGAAGATCGAAGAAGAAGAACAGGACACAAGCACAGACAGAAAAAGAAATAACACAGTCTATCCTCACAAATCAACGTCCACTATTATATCAAGAAACAACACAGTCTACCATATTAAAACAACACCCTCTACCGATACTCACAGGAACTACAAGGCCACTCATCAAGCATGACCTGATTCCGGGCCAATCACCTGGGCCTCTTCCGGGCCAATCACAAGGTCAGAGATACAGAGTAGAAGCATATCCATCCCAAGGACCCGATTTGAACTACAATGAAGAAGAGTTTATGCAAATTCCTCAACAACATCCGATGTTTTACTATGACAGATGTGATCAGAATAACCCTTTCTACCGTGCGGAAAGCCAAGAATGTCAACAATAACAGCTAAACAGAGAGTAAAGAAAGTTTAGCATACACCAGTGATAATAGAGAAAAGTCCGAATTAGTGAAAAACAATTATCATGCAACCATGCAAGCTTTCTAAAATATGAGTTTAATTTTAAGAACTAAAGAATAACATTCCCCATGTATCGCTATATGTATTGTATTTTTAAGGCCATTATTAACTTCACCATAATTCGAAAACCAGAATCCAAATGCCCCTAATATTCCGAATCCAATTTAAAAACTGAATATCCTCTCGGTGAAATTTAGGAATGTTAGGCAAACATTGTCGAACCCGTCTATAAGCCAACGGCAAGCTAGAATGTGGAGCCAATGTCAGAGTCGCTACTGTTAGGGTTAAGCCAATCGTCCCTATATTCAGCTACCTCGTAACACTAGAAAGTGTCCGTTCTAGTAAGTCTAGAAATGTCTATTCTAGAAGGTGTAGGTGAGCTAGAAGTGAAAAGCTCTAAAATAGTAGCTAAGCACTAGAAGTGAAAGTTCTAGATGCATAGAAAATAATAGAAGTGATTATTCTAATTCTGTGTGAAAACCCTGTCTCTCTCTGATAAATAAGAGAGGCTTGTGACGTTAACCACTCCGTTAGAACCGCATGGCTTGTCCTACAGTGACTCGCTAGGATCGCCAGGGCAGTGGATGTGGCTACAGTTGATGTATTATTGTGTGCTTTATTTCATATGAAAGCTCGTGTCATGGGCAGTCCAGAAAGGCTCTTTGTTTTCGCCCATGTCAAGGCTTTATATATTTAATTGCAGAGTATATGTTTTATCATTAAGTAGTAATGATAGGATTTGAGAGAGAGAGAGAGAGAGTAGAACAGAGTGAGAGGAGGCGTGCAGTGTTTTTTGCCATGTTCGATGACGTCACAGGTGGCTGGCCTCTTGGGGATTGGTTGGAGGAGTTTTTTACCATGCTTGGTGACGTCATGTTTGGCTGGCTTCTTTGCCATTGGCTGAAGGAATTGTTACCGCTTTGTCTACGCGGTGCGAGCTAGTGCTAGTATATATACAGCTCTCTTGCTACTCTCTCCCTCAGATCTGGTTTCTAGAATGCATCCCTCTTATCCCTTTGATACCTGTCCCCCTCTCCGCACCTGAGAACCTTTTCCTCTGCCTATCTCTCTAATTTTCCATATCTTTCACCACCTTTTATTAATATTATACCCCCTCTGGTTAACTCTGCATAATCAGCTTCATGCTGGCCAGTTGTATTGTGCATTAAGGTCTTATATAACCCATATAACCCATGTATGTTAGTTGTTAAGATAAGTTGATCACGAAGCATTGGTTGGCATTCATATTGTTCAGTACCGCTTCCTATAATTATTAGTGTTCTGCTGGATTAGATAATGCTAGACTAGGAGTCTGATACTATAAGGTATTTTTTCCGATGGGTGCTGGCTTTAGTTAAAAGCTGCACGACATACCTGAGAACTGGAGCTGATGGGGTAAATTCTAGTCTGTGTGCCATTGAGAGTAGAGCATGCACGAATGAGGGCTTTTTGCCTATACCATTCTGCACTGTTCTAAGCTCGTTGTTTGTCTTTGAGGTACGCCAAGAGAACGCTTAATACTTCGGTATTAAGGTTTCTCAAGAGAGCTACCCTTCATTATAACGTAATATTTGACGCACAGACTTGAGATTTGCACTAGGCTATGCAGCATGCCATGCGCACCAGTATATCATATCATTGACTCTAGCTAGACTTTATCAGTCATAGTAGACATTAAGTATATTAACCCAATTACTCTTATTATGCATACCCGTTTATGATTACACAAGCATTTCGCAGCCTAGTTTGATGTATTGAGACACAAACGACTTAGGCTCTTTTTGTTGATAGGAATACTGCATTGTCGTGGCGATTATTATTGTTGTAGTGTTTAGGATATTCTTGGCTCTGACTGCATTATATATCCTGCCTTTTGTGTGCATAGCCTGCACGAGCATTGTTCCGCTGCCTGCCTTTTTGGGTTTCATTTCCTATTCGAGCATCTTGATAGCATCTAACATTTAAAGAAGATTCCTTGTTGGTGTTGAAGGACTTTAGTGCACTTTCTTTCATGCAGGAGTGCCTGACATTTATTGATTAAAGTAACGTAAGCTGTAACTTCTCTTACCACCTTACTTTGCATACCATAACCAAGCACCTTCGGTTATAGGTAGGAATAGGCTGTTTTCACATAACATTAAGCCTAGAGTAGACGCACATTTATTGAGAGTTTAATAACCTATTATTGCATATAGAACTCTGGAGAGTATTTGTGTTCTTTGTTCACTGGGAATATACATCAGAGGTTGGATCTAGCGCTTTCCGTTGTAGCATTTTTGCCATTACTAGTCCAATGAATAAGAACCCTGATATATTTAAACCTCAGTCGTAACAGGCTTAAAAACGTACAAGCTAACCACAGACCAGATCTCTCGAAAGGATCATCTTCCCCCAGTCTAAGTGTTTCTATGTGTTCTTGAGTTTTGGAATTGTTGTGAAGGTTATATAAGATATATTAGTGTTCAAGTCATATTAAATTATCGAGACCCCTTTGGTCTCTCAGTTCAATAACTTATATCTCATATTTGTGAAAACCTTATATACGTCTTTATCGTGATTAATATTTATATTACTCTGGATATAACTCCTTTATATTCCATATAATAAGATATACATAGGTTCGACCTAAGATATATATAAAACGATACACATAAACCTTTTATGAACACTTATAGATCTTATTTCATTTGTGTATTGTCAGTATGTATATAAGTGCATAGTGAAGTTTTCAAAGAGAGCGTAATACTTATATCTGTCCCCTAGTTAATATAATTAAAATGTACGAACATCTCTAGGTCCATTCAAGATAAAATTACAAATAATCTGAGATTCATTCCCCTTGATAATTATTAGATCAGTACGTTCGAGTACCTTATTCATTAATTCTGAATAATTTATTTTATATTTAAACTTGTGAATAGTTCGGTCCACTACGTTATACGGTGAATAATATTCGAACTTGAATTGGGAATTTCTATTTTACCCAACTGTGTTCATAGCCTATTCATCTGGCTGCTTTTCTATTCACTACTTGTTTTTTTATATCAGTTTATACTATATAAATTAATTTCACCCACTTTGTGGTGTTTCTATTTTATTTTCCAGTTCGTTGATTATTTGTTTAGACCTGCTATGTTCATGACCTTTTAGGTTACATTTTATTCAATATACGTGTTGTGAAATTTAAATTCCTTAGTATTGTTCGTTAAGTCACCTTTACTGACTTAAAATGTTTTCCTAGATCCGGTGTATTATTATTCACCCTTTTGTCTTGATTATATATTTGTAAATTAAATTGTCATCTCTCTAGGACTAATGCAAAATTCTTATTTATTCATCCTAGACTAAATAGTCCATATTGTTAATATTTCAAAGTCTACGTCGTCAGTAACTTTAACCTAGACCCAACCGCGGTTACTTTGACCCTAGTCCTACCTGGTCACGTGACCCTAAGCCACCAGCCACTTTCTTCCTCACCTGTTTGTCTCCGCGATATCAGCTGCCCATATTTACGCTACACGATTCCTCTCTTTGCATACTTAGCTATTTTTGAGATATTGTCATCATTCTTTTATGTATTATTTTATATGTTGATTTTGATGCTTTGTTAGTGACGCCATTATTCATAAATAAGTAAAACCTATTTAACTCATTTCCAGTCACCTAATATAACCATTGGACTTACGCTCTATAGCTAAGTACCTAATGTGCCTTACCTTGTATCTAGCTATTAAAAAATAAACTTGTGAACCATATCGTGTATATTTATTGTCTTTGGGTGTGATTTGAGTGATCTAGTAATATTTATATCAATGCTAGCTATGTTCTTGTCGGGCAGGATTATGTTCTAAGTTACCCAAATAAGGAACTTACGAGAACAGAGTATCAAGCGAGTTGGAATACAACCACGCATAACAGTACTATCTTTATGTAGTAATAGTAATGCTGCCACCGTAACATCTTAAACCTTATAAATATAATATTGATACATATAGGTAAAAGGAAAATTAAAGCTCTGTGGTATCCAAACCTACTCTGATTTAATAAAGTAACAACTGAAGAGTTTATAAAAATGTACTAATAAAATATATGAAAGAGAATTCCCTATGTTGAGAGGGAATCTCTTCTAAACCTCCAGTTGTGTCTGAAGCCTGTATCTAACTAACTCAAATCTTCCTTCAATACCTCTCACTTCCCTTTCTCTGCCACGCCTTAAACCTGGTGGAAAATTCCCAGTACATTTCTATCCACATGATCCAGACATGGAGAGAGGATCAGAAATGCAGGTTGAGCTAAAACGTGTGAGAAAGGTTTCTGAGTCATGAATTCGAAGGGGTGAACTACCTCCAAGGATGGACTGTCTCCCACACAAGTATAGTTCACTGTAAGTAAATTCACCTTATAATGATATGAGAGATGTAATAATGATTCATATTAAATAGTATAATAGTGAGATGTAATGCGCCGCCACTTAAATACTTGTGTACCCACCGCAAGGTAGAAACTTAAAAGTATGTGAGAGTTAAAAAATAATATAAAGTTATCCAGGGAACGGCGAGAACACTCTTAAGAGGTTTTGGTGGGCAAGGGCGAGGACCCTCTTAAGAGGTAAGGCCTAAAAAAAACTTTTAAAAGGCCTCAGTAGCACTTAAAACAAATGTTTTTTTCCCCTTCATTCCTCATATCACTCCTCCACATCTGTAAAAATCCACTTCGTCCCCCCTTTCCCTCCCCCTTCCCCCTCCCCTTCAATTATCACCTATTTTCCCTGTTATTCCCTTATTCATTGGTATATTTTGTGTAAACATCTCCAAGCCGGTTCTATTGTGTGGTCATGTGTGTTACGTAAAGTAGAGACTGGGAGAGTGTGAGGGAGTAGCTCAGTACTGCTTCAGCCCTGGAGAGAAGAGGGTGTGAGACCGGCTGGCTCACAATTGATGAATGAACCGCTCGGTAATAATTCGCGATTTTGACCATCCAAACGATATTCCCACTTGTTTTATTGTTGTTACAGGTTACTTATCTTCAATTTAAAAGTAAAATAGGCACATTATGAACAAATAATAACGATTATTTATCGTAAAATGACGATTATAGGCAGGAAAGAAGCTTAATATTGCCGCCCAGAAGTGTGGTGTTCACTACACCCTGCGCACACTCACCGGGTTAAAGATTAAATTGAAGACAAAATAAAATCTAAAGTGGAAAGTATTTTGTTAATAAAAATAAAATTATAGAAATGAACCAATAAATTGACACAAAGTAAAATTATAAAGAACGGATACAAAATTGAACAAACCAAACAAAATTACCAAGACAATGAACAAAAATAAAGTTGCCAAATAAAAAAAACTACAGGTATTATATTTAAACAAAATGTTCAATAAAGAAAACAAAAACATACATACAGACTCATTAATGCAATTAAGTCTGTTGTAACTCAATTAACAAAGCAAGATAATAAAGACTTATACACAAGGTAAGAACTAAAACAAACAGCTGCAAACAAAACTAAATTTCTAGGTAAAATTATAAAATACTGCAGGGAAAAAAAATGAAGTCCTACTCATTGGATAAATAAAAGGATAAATAAATAATCACAAAAGTCCACTTAGGTTAAACCCGTGGTGAGTAAATAAATGATATCCAAGTTTGTAATAAAAAAAATAACAAATAAAATAAATCACAACATAAAATAAAAGGATAACATCCTATCTATAGGAAAATTATATCAATAATAAACACAGCAAGCCACATACCCCGTGGTGTGTAATAAGATACCCTACTTATTTTGACCAAAAACCAAACCATTGCGCAAATAAAATCACACATAAAACTCGAATAACATTTTGTAATAAATCTGTTCAGCTGCTAGCTAAACGATACCGGTATATCTATGGCCAACCCTATGGCCAATCCTAAAATATAGAATAAAATCACACACTCGTCGTTGCAAATACCAAATCATTACAACCTAGTGCAAATCACTTTAAAAATAAATTCCTAAAAACCCATAAAACCCAATACTAAGGAATTAAAATAGCCTGCACACCATAATACATGGCAGACAAAAACCATCAAAGAAAAATTCACTCATGGGCAATCTAAAATCATCAAGAACAAAATAAATACATAGAAGTTATATTAAGTACCCGACATACAGATATTAATAAATACATAGAAGTTATATTAAGTACCCGACATACAGATATTAATAAATACATAGAAGTTATATTAAGTACCCGACATACAGATATTAATAAATACATAGAAGTTATATTAAGTACCCGACATACAGATATTAATAAATACATAGAAGTTATATTAAGTACCCGACATACAGATATTAATAAATACATAGAAGTTATATTAAGTACCCGACATACAGATATTAATAAATACATAGAAGTTATATTAAGTACTCGACATACAGATATTAATAAATACATAGAAGTTATATTAAGTACCCGACATACAGATATTAATAAACAAACTCCTACATTTTTGTTATCATAAAATCACAGAACATTTCTAAAAAAGAATAAAGTTATATATATGGGAGACACATATGTCTTCTTTCAGTTTGTCTGTGCTCCGTAGAACACCACTAACAAAAAATGTATATCCTATTCAGTAGACTCAGGAGAAAAAAAAATCAGATTCAAAATGCTCTCACCATGAAGAAAAACAAATATTTACCAAGAATGTTTCTTTTCTACGAAATATGCCAAACAGCAATATTCAAACACCTTATATTCCACAAAATATGCCCTCATTCCAGACATTAAAAATATATATTAGATACATGAACTCACTTTCTCTAAACAAATTTCCACATATTTCTTTTCAAGGAAATATGCCAAACAGAAAATCAATATCTATATTAGCCAATAAATCGATCCATTCCAGATTCAAATTCAAAATATCAGACGTTGTAATCTGGGCAAAAATAAGAATGACGATTTGAAATATAAAAATCTCAGTTTTCTGTAGATAGCAAATGAACCCCATTGACAAATTCTACGGAATATGAAACATAAGATTTCAACTCGAGTAAATCGGTCAAACTTTAAGAATAAATGATCACTTAAATGAACCCAATTGTACAGTAAGCTAACTCGTTATAAAACATGGACACACGTTACTAAAAATACCCCGTGATCCAACAAAATACCCCGTGATCCAACAAAATACCCCGTGATCCAACAAAAAATAACTCAAAATAAACGTGAGGGAAAACAAAATTTACCGAAATATACAGCCCTTAATTAAGCGTAAACAAAAGGCAGAAAACGATACACTTAAATGGGAAAAAAAAATGTAAGGAAATTAATTCACTAAGCTCCCAAAATTCGTCAGAAAGAACTGAACGAAATAAAACGTTATCTGAACGATTCCAAAATAGAAAACTTCATGAAATGTCAATCAATCAAACTTCCAAAATACAAATCATATAAAACTAAAAACTAAATATTCTCAAACAAATTAATTTCGGCAGAGTCCACAAGGGGCCTAGAAAATTAAAAGACATTAAAATGTTATAATCAAACGAAAATTAATCTACAAAACTTGCACCTAATGAAAGCAAATAGTATCGACCATCGTGTTAATAGAAGAATAAATATGCCTGCGAGTGAAAGAAAAAAAATAAGATGGAATATCTAACTCATTAGAAAAACAAATTGATGTTAAGAAAAATTAATTACAATGTACGTACATAAAGATGTTGAACAGACGCACTGAGAAATAAAATTAGATACTCAATTACCTAGGCAGCCGCCAGCGAGTTGAAAATCGACGTTAACCAACCGAGCACTTATAAAAACAATTCACCACAAAAAAAAAAAATCTTGAATTAATGAACACTAAAATTACTTTAAAACCACAAATGTTCCCAAATGAAAATAAGTCAACCGCTTAGATCAACGTGCGGGAAAAAGAAACTTATATTTTTTTTTATTTTTTTTATTTTTTACTGGACTTGGAAAATGAATTCCCTAAGTACTAAAACAATGTTTACACTTATGAATACAAATTAGGAATTACACCTGGTAAATAAACAATACTGCCTCACCTATGCCCATCGCAAGGGCATGAACAAAACTGACTGACTCACAGTATGAGTGACTGTCTGTCTGTCTGTCCGTCCACGATGCCAGGGCATGTCACGGGGTCGTAATGCCACATCTCCCATCCATATGATGAAACGTTGGAGTTTTGACTGAACGACATGATAAATTGACCGCCATGTCACTGACGATTTGACGAGTTAGAAAACACACAATGGCTACAAGAGCTCATTTTATGAGTCATAATTAGCAAATTGAATTTCCCTCGCTAGACATGCGTAAACAAAATGACCGTGAAACAAAATTATAGATGTTTGAATTTCACTGTACCGTATTATATTGAATGCACACCTATAAAACACTTCGAAGTGAGTGTTGACTGATCGGCGATTTTCTCAGGGCAGCCACAGTGAGGAGGCAATGTGGTTGAGCAGGTCAGGGTTGAGGGATCAGCACACGCTGACTCAGCTCCGCCGACGCACGCAGTTTCTCTCCCTCTGATGTCATCTGGCTGCAGCCAACTCGTCCACTCGTGGGATGCCCACACAGGAATTTCCGTAGATGAACTGATAGATGACTGGTAGACTTGTAGACAATTGTTGTGTTGAAGAGATAAATTGAACAGGAAACTCAGGAAACAGGAACTTTCAGGAACTCACAGGAACTTTCAGGAACAGTAGAGAAACTGGATAATGGTAGAGTGTAGACTGGATAATTATTCGAAGGAACGTAGTGTTATTCTCCTCAGTAACAATTCAATGAGGACCACTTTAAGCACACCATGTTATATAGTGCTTAGGAAGACGTACCAATGTACGATCCTATATTTATTATAAGGGTTAAACATTTAACTCCAAGTAAAAAACTTAAGGTGTCTATCTTACTGGGTTATATCTAGGCTATTTGTAGGTTGATGTTGTAGGTTGATGTTGTAGGTCGATCTCAGCTCTCCGTCCTACATAGATTAAGATAGATAGGTATATCGCCACCACCATTCCACTTATACCTTATACATGTTATATATATAGGTAAAGGTGAAATTAAAGGTTTTCTGTATCCAAACCACTTTATTATTAAGTAACAACTGAATGATGTATATAGCTGTACTAATAATATAAGAAAGAAAATTCCCTATGTTGACAGGGAATCTCTGCTAGACCTCCAGTTGTGTCTTCCTTCAATATCTCTCACCTCCCTTTCTCTGCCACACCTTAAACCTGGTGGAAAAATCCCAGTATATTTCTATCCACATGATCCAGACATGGAGAGAGGATCAGAAATACTAGTTGAGCTAAAAGGTGTGAGAAGGGTTTCTGAGTCATGAATTCAAAGGGGTGAACTACCTCCAAGGATAAACAGTCCCCACACAAGTATAGTTCACTGTAAGTAAATTCACCTTAACATTATAATTATCTATCTATCTATCTATTGCCTGACGCCGTGATCCCCGAAGGGGTGGCCACGAACGAACCGCCCCCATGCACCTCTGTCCCCAGTCAGTCGACGCCCCTCCCCCCAACCAGCACCGCCTTCATTCATGTAGTTCCTCACTCCATGCTTCCACCTCATATTCGGTCTACCTCTCCCCCTCTGTCCCTCCACCTCGCTCTCGTACACCCTCTTAGTCATTCTCTCGCTTTCCATACGTTCCATATGGCCGAACCATCTCAAGTTGTTCCTTTTCACACTTTCCAGCACATCTACCTCCACACCACACCTCCTTCTTACTTCCTCATTAGTCTGTCTATCCCTCCATGTAACTCCGCACGCACTCCTTAAGTAATTCATTTCCACTGCTCTCACTCTTGGTCTGAGTCTCTCAACCAACGTCCATGCTTCGCTTCCGTAAGTCAGTGTCGGGATTACCACACTGTCATGCAAGGACTTCTTCACTTCCATACTGACCACCCTATTTCTTGTTACTGCTTTTAGCGTTCCTACAACCCTCTTCCCCTGTTGTACCCTCTCCCGCACCTCTTCATCCATAGTCCCATCTTTACTCAACACACTGCCCAGATACTTAAAAGAGTTGACGATCTCCATAGCCTGACCGTTCAGCTTCACCTCACACTCTGTGACTTCACCCCTTTCGAAGACCATAACCTTGCTCTTCCCCGTATTTATCTTCAAATTCCGTTTTTCGCACACTGTTCCAAACTCATTTACCAGACCCTGCAACTCCCATTCATTATCACTCATCAGAACTGTATCATCCGCAAACAGCAGTATAGGTAGCTTCCACTCAATTCCCTCCCTTTTCAGCGATACACCAACATCCACTGCTCTTGATAGTATTTCTTTCATAACTCCATCCATATATACAGTAAACAACCACGGGGACATCACACACCCCTGTTTCAAACCAACATTCAGGTCAAAGAACTCGCTCTGCTCACTCTCCACACGTACTGCCGCCTTTGTACCCTCATACATGCTCTTCACTGCTTTCAGCAACTTGCCCTCTACTCTGTATATTCTAAGTACTTTCCACAAACCTTCTCTATCCACTCTGTCATAGGCCTTCTCCAAGTCCATAACGGCAACATACACCTTTTGTTTCTTCTCCAGATACTTCTCCACAACACAATTCAGGGTAAAAATCTGATCTACACATCCTCTTCCCTTCCTAAAACCTCCCTGCTCGTCGCCTATCCATTTCTCCGTTCTCACTCTCACTCTCTCAATCACTACCCTACTGTATACCTTCCCTACTACGCTTAGAAGACATATTCCTCGGTGGTTACCACACACTCCTCTTTCCCCTTTGCCCTTATATAGGGGGACTATTATGCCAGTCTTCCAGTCATCGGGTGCACTCCCCTTCTCCCATGCTAGTTTGCACATTTTCCATACCCATTCTATCACTATCTCACCACCATACCTCAACATTTCCCCACACACTCCATCTGTTCCTGGTGCTTTCCCCAACTTCACTCTTTTCATGGCTTCCCACACTTCTGACCTCCTGATCCCCACCTCCTCCTCCACTACTTCTCTTCTTCTCCCTCCCATACCATATCCAGCTATGTTTGCTGGCTCTTCATTCCTTTCATTTAGCAACTCACTGAAGTACTCCCTCCATCTTTCGACTCTCTCTTGCTTCTCGGCTAGCATTCTCCCATTCTTATCTTTCACACCCTTACTGTTTCCCTTGCTACCTTCCCTAACTTTCTTGACTTCTTTCCAGAACAGTTTCTTACTCTCCCTCCATTTTACACTCAGATTCCTTCCAAATTCCTCATCTACTCTTCTCTTACTTTCCTTCACTACTCTCTTCACCACCCTCTTACTCTCCACGTACCTCGCTCGTTTCTGTCTCTCGGAATCTTCATTCCCTCTACTACCCAACCACTCTCTATATGCTTTCTTCTTTTCTTCCACAGCTATTCTTACCTCTTCTGTCCACCATGCTGTACCTTTCACTCCCCTCCCTCTTCTCCTCACTCCACACACCTCCTCACATGCTGCACAGATCTCATCCTTAAACACCTTGCTCATCTCCTCCACTTCCTCCATAACTTCCAGGTCGAACCCACCTAGTCGTCTTTCCACTGCTCTCCTGTACTCCTCCCTGACTTCCTCCTCCTGCAACCTCTCCACCCTCCTCACCATTCCACCCTCCTCTCGCCTCCCTCCCGCTCTCCTCACCCACTTCTTTTGTATCCTAACCTTAGCTACCACTACATAATGATCAGACAGACCCCCTCCAATACCCCTATACACCCTAGCATCCATCACAGATTTCTTCATTCGTTCATCCACACATACATAATCAATCAATGACTTTCGTTCCACCACTGTCTTATCCTTCATAATATATAATTATGAGAGATGTAATAATGATTCATAGTAAATAGTATAATAGTGAGATGTAATATATATATATATATATATATATACTGTATATATATATATATATATATATATATATATATATATATATATATATATATATATATATACAGTATATATATTTGTTTTTCTTTTCTTTAACCCTCTCCGACATATGACGCGATTTTGAGCCTATTAGGGATACTTTAAAACCTTTGTTACCATCAGGGGTATTTAGAAACCTTTAGTTTAGTTACTTCAACCTCTGCAGCTGTCTTTGAGTTAGCTGTGGGCAGAAAACTAATTTTGGAGAGGTAATTATAAGAGTGAGAGAACTCAATTTCTTATTGCTAATCTGGCAACCTCTGCATCATATGAGTCTGAAAGGGTTAATGCATACAAGGTTAAAGAAAGTGGCAGTATCAGCGTTCTATATCATATTATTCAGCGTTTCAATGGTTCTGATTAATTTTCGTTGGGGTTCAGTCAGCAGGTAGAAGAGGTCAGCAAAATGCATGTTGATTCGATGTTTCGCTAGGCATCTAGCATTTTCAAGAGAATAATTAACATGTTCAAAATTACGGGTATATATGCAGAAGTGTGGCTCGGGGGGCTAGGAGAGGGCGGGGCTACTGTCTCCCATTGGTTGAGGGTAGCCTGCGCATGAGTCGGGCACTGCTTCTGGTGAGTGGTTGGCTGGGGGTGAGTGAAGTCATCGGTGATTGGCTGTTAGACATCCCGAGAGAAGAAACTTGCTTACCTAGATGCATAGAAGCAGGAAATGTTGAAGGGAGGTGGGAGGCGGGCGAGGTCATCGCTGATTGGCTGCTAGACGTCCTGCGGGTAGTAGCTTGCGTTACTGGATGAGTGGCAGCAGAGGGTGATGAAGGAGGGCAAGGGGCGGGGGCCGTGGTGGGGTAGTGCCGTTTGGCTGACGGTAATATTTGTAAGTCAAGCGTCTGGTATCTATGCTGGGGTTTAAGGCTTGAATATATAGGGCTTCAGGAATAACTACATGTCCTCTGACCACAAAACCGACGAGTCCGTTATGAAAGAAATAATAAACAAACATGTCGTCCCCACCAACCCTGACACCAAAATTAAACTAATCATCTACTATAAATCTCCTAAGACCTCCAACCTTGTTCTCCGTAACAGACCTGCTTCCACCAAAACTAAGAGCCCGATGAACGACGTCCATGTGATATACCAGCACACTTGTATCTATGAGGACTGTGGGCCTCATTCCTATATTGGTATGACTCAGACTCGTCTATCCATCAGCTAACTCTTCACCTTCAGGCAAGAGCCATTAAGGACCACTATCTCTCCCCCAGCCACCCCCCCCCCCCCCTTACCTGCAACGATTTAGATAACACACCTCCATAATTGACAAAGAAAATTATCCCAGAAGACTCCCTATTCTTGAAGCCCTCTATATTCAAGCCTTAAACCCCAGCATAAACAACCAGACACTTGACTTACAAATATTACCGTCAGCCAAACGGCACTACCCCACCACGGCCCCCGCCCCTCGCCCTCCTTCATCACCCTCTGCTGCCACGCATCCAGTAACGCAAGCTACTACCCGCAGGACGTCTAGCAGCCAATCAGCGATGACCTCGCCCGCCTCCCACGTCCCTTCAACATTTCCTGGTTCTATGCATCTAGGTACGCAAGTTTCTACTCTCGGGATGTCTAACATCCAATCACCGATGACTTCACCCACCTCCAGCCAACCACTCACCAGAAGCAGTGCCCGACTCGCGTGCAGGCTACTCTCAACCAATGGGAGACAGTATCCCCGCCCTCTCCTCGCCCCCCGAGCCACACTTCTGTATATATACCCGTAATTTTGAACATGTTAATCATTCTCTTGAAAATGCTAGATGTCTAGCGAAACATCAAATCAACATGCATTTTGCTAACCTCCTCCACCTGCTGACTGAACCCCAACGACATTTAATCAGAACCATTGAAATGCTACGCTGAATAATAAAATATTGAACGCTGATACTGCTACTTCCTTTAACCTTGTATGCATCAAAGAATATTTATTACCTGGCTTTACTAATATATATATATATATTATATATATATATATATATATATATATATATATATATATATATATATATATATATATATAAATATATATATATATATACAGGGCATTTCAGTTGATGTTTTCATAAATGACAGGACGTATTCGTCAGGCAATAATAAGACATTCGGGGTGAATATTTATAATTACGGAGATATTATACATCAAAATTATCGATAGATACAAATAAAATGCAGTCTAAGAGGTACAAACGAATGTTTAAAAGCTAGCGCAGGGCAGAAAGGCTTTGTTTCAATATAAACATTAAGCATGAGTAGTAAAGTAAGGCTCATGTACAGCACACAAGAGGAAGAGGAAACACATACAAAAAGCATTGACAATGAGTTAATAATTTAATTTTCCAGGTTATCAACTGCTCCAAAATTTCAGACCTAAAGGCGGTGTATGTTGCTTCGCAAAATCTGAAATTGCCCTGGAGGAGGTTACTAGTTTCAATTGTCCTTATTTTGATTATTCTATATACAAATTAATTTCTGCTGGTAAATTTAAATACATATGTTGCATCTACCGTTCCCCAAATACTCCTTCAGAGCAAAGTCTTTTTGATTCTCTGTCCTCACAACTCAGTGTCCTCAACTTATATGCTTCTTCTGAAATCACTGTATTGGGTGATTTTAATGTCCATAATGTTGAATGGCTCACTCATTCAGCCAGGACTGATGATGCTGGTCTTGAATGTGAGCTATTTGCAGAATCATTTAATCTCACTCAACTAGTCAACCAACCCACCCGTGTACCAGATAATCCTGATCATAATTCCCACCTACTGGACTTATTTTTAACAACCAATTCAGAAAATTATGATGTTACAGTGAGGTCACCGCTTGGATCTTCTGATCACTGTCTGATACAGGCCACCTGTCTATCACCTACCACACCTTCCCACTCTGAACCTGTTTTGGTAACTAAATGGCATTACGATAGGGCAGACTGGGAGGGTCTTCAAGAATTCTTTATTGATATTCCCTGGACCTCTATTTTTTCTAATGATGCACACTCCACCTTGAGCCACATGCAAGATTTTATAAAAATTGGAATGGAAACTTTTATTCCTCATCAAAAGTACAGTAAAAGATCTAATTCACCTAAATGGTTTGACCATAATTGTGCTAGAGTAATTGAACAAAAAGCAATAGCCTACAATGCATACACAAGATCAAAAACACATGAAGCCTTTAATTACTTTAGAAACATCAGAAATCATGCCAAAATTTTATTAAATCTAACTAAATCAAACTTTCTCCACAAGCAGGCAAATAAACTTCTAAATAATCCAAATGAAAACAAAATATTTTGGTCTACTCTTAGCTCATTCAAATCTAACTTCACTACTGTTTCATCCATTCCACCATTAAAATCTCCGACTGGCAATCTTGTAAGTGACCCACGAGGTAAAGCTAACCTTCTTGCGGATATTTTCTTCACCAACTCAACCTTAGATGAAATAAATCAAGATGTCCCTGTACTTAATTTTAATTCGCCTGAAATTCCCTCACTTAAGATCCACGCCAGACATGTCAAAACTATTTTGCAGAATCTCTCAGTAGATAAAGCTCCTGGTCCAGATGAAATTCCTCCAATAGTACTTAAGAATTGCTCCTTGGTGCTCGCTCCTGTATTGGCAAAATTATTCCGTCTGTGTACTCATACCTCATGCTTCCCTGTATCCTGGAAAGAAGCAAACATCCATCCAGTTCCTAAAAAAGGTGCCTCTTCAGATCCATTAAACTACAGACCAATAGTTATAACTTCCACTCTTGGTAAAGTCTGGGAAATTATATTAAATAATCATATAATTAAGCATCTTGAGAATATTAAATTAATCAGTAATACGCAATATGGTTTTAGACGATGTCGATCAACTGCAGACATTCTATGCCTTCTTACACATCAAATCAACCAAGCTACAGACCAACATGGTGAAACACATACAATAGCACTGGATATATCAACGGCATTTGATAGAGTCTGGCATCAATCCTTATTGTCGAAGATGTCACACTACGGCCTTGCATCATTAGTTCCACTAATTTCTTCTTATCTTCATTACAGAAAAATATGTGTAATGGTAGATGGCCTATATTCTCAATTTCACTCAATAAATGCTGGTGTTCCCCAGGGATCAGTGTTGGCCCCAACTCTGTTCCTCATTCATATCAATGATCTCATATCTACCACTCATAATCCAATACATTCCTACGCAGATGACTCAACACTCCACAGTTCCTTCACATTTACCAATTCTTTCACCCAACCCGATCTTATAAATTCAAAAATAAACACTGCAATTTCTCTGAACCAGGACCTTTCTAGAATCAATGAATGGGGACAAAAGAATATAGTTTCATTTAATGCACAGAAAACCAAGTACATTCAATTTTCTAACCGACAGAATCTCACTGACTCCCATATATTTTTTAATGATGTAAATATTCCCACTTCCCCTAGTATTGATATTCTCGGTGTAACATTAACTACTAACTTGAGCTGGACACATTATGTTAGAAACATTGCTAAGAATGCCTCTAAAAAACTGGGACTCCTTACAGAGTTCGAGAATTCTTCACTGACGAGCAGTTGGCCGTAAAATATAAAAGTCATGTGCGTTCTCAGATGGATTACTGTTCACCTCTGTGGAGTGGAAGTGCATTGGTTGTATTGAGGCAGTTGGACAAAATTCAAACCAAAGCTATTAGATTAATCAATAACCCTGCAATCACACAGGACCTTCCTACATTATCCATACGAAGAATCCCTTGCATTATTCTACAGATATTTTCACAGCAATTGTTCTGAGGAACTTGCTTCAATTGTGCCGCCCCTCCACATCTTTCCCCGTAGAACTAGGGCAGCTGAGAGCGCCCATGAATTTACACTTTCTCCTCCACAATGCAGAACTTCTTCTTATCAAAATTAATTTATCCCCAGAACTACTACTCTTTGGAATTCACTTCCCTCGAGTTGCTTTCCACAAACTTATAATCTACAACAGTTTAAATCCAGTTATTACAAACATTTTATGAATGGAGGATGCCTTTAGGCACATGGACCTTTTTTGTTTTATCTGTGTTTTTCCTTCCTCCGTTCATTGTCTCTTTAAAAAAAAAAATAATAATAAGGTAGTAGACAAAGGTAGATGGTGAGGTGGGAGGGAAAGTGGAAGACAGTACAAAATGGTAATAGCAGTTTTGGAGGAATCAGCCAACAAGAGGTCTATAGCAGATGGATGTGAATGAAAGTTAGTAGAAAGTAACAATAATCTGAATACAGACAAGAGAAAGAGGAGGAGAAGCAAGGTTAGCCTGTAGACACGGTGAAGAGAATGATGATGATGGGAAGAAGAACGAAGGAGAAACAGTAATACAAAGACATCATATGAGAAGAGAAGGAGGAGGATGGTAAACTTAGGTCTTTATGTGTTCCTTCACACAAAACGTTACCTACTTCCTAACTTGAGAAGTATTTGTTCGCGCTCACCAACATTTACCCTCTTTACAATGTTAGTTCCATCTCACTGTTTTATTTATCTGTTATATTGTGTCAACATCGAGTCACACACATAACTGATACACACAATTATGTTAATGTCCTAATATAAATTGAAATGTTTAAGTTAATTCCAAACTCAACAACATAAAAGTATTATTCAAAGAGAAACGTACACTTGTTGTATTTCTCTTAGGATTGCTACATTCATAATCAGCTACAATTGTATAAGCTAAATTTGCCATTTAACATTAATAACATTCAGTAAGATAGGGGTCCCTCAAGTACCAATAAATGGATTTGGACACAATTTGATCAGTACCACCAATTATTATATACCACATCACCAACAACAATACCATAACCATCCCTAAACAATCATATTACCCTTGACCCTGTATCTGTCTGCCTGTGTTATGTATATAAACCATAACAACAACAACATAACCATCACTACCAGCATAACTAATATCCTTGAACATATCATGGAAAGTGCAGTACCAGTATGTGTGTGTGTGTGTGCACTAAGTAATTTCAGTGATTGTGTGTATTCTTTGGTTGTGTTGGTGTATGTACCAGTGTCAAAATATAACTTAATACACCAACTTAATAAACCATGGTGATGGGCTGGTCTATCAGAGTGAGAACTGAGCGATCTCTACCATACCCATAGCTTACTCTGACTGTTCCTTTAACTTATATATTTTCTAGATCTCAAGTGACGGCGTCTTTTCCGTGGATTGACCTCCCAATCTACCAAGATTGGAAGCCAAAGCGTCACATTTTTCCCTTGCCCCTCAACTTTCTCTTCATAATTGCTGAGGGCACAGGGCCCTGGGTGGGGCTTTGGTTTCCCGGGCGTTTCTGCACCCTCCTCAGCTCCCCGCCATGGAGTGGCTTCGGTCACCCAGGCTTTATTGTGGTCGGCAGGGAGGGTTCTGTGGGGCGCTCGGTTATGGCCTTGGAATTGCTCGGGGCCTTGGGGCTGTTCGGCCAGGCAGCTTGGGGAATAACAACAACAACAACAACTTAATAAACCAATGTCCTCACCACACATACACTAAAGCGCGAGCTCGGATCAATACAATAAAACAAACACCATTCAGCATCTTAATACATCAAGCTCATTATAAGGAAACAAACAAACAAACACAAACACATGCTCAGAACTACATCCCAGAAACTCCGGCCTCCGCTTTACATTTGTGTGTTTACCTTCTTCATCACATTACCCAGGCTATTTGCCATGAGAGGAGGGTGTGTGTCGCATGTTTAGTGTGGATGAAGTTAAGAGTATATTCTGACAATAGTTTCTGAAATTACGTCAAGCCGGCCAATCATGCAATAGGATATACAGTATATATAATGTATATATATATATATATATACTGTATATATACTATATACTATATATATGCAATAGAGTCGTTGCATGAAAGCACAGAGTACGATGAATAGTGTTAATATTAAATTTAGATATTATTTTATAATTTAGCTTTTAGCACTTTGACTTTTATTTTATAATGATTTTTCGAAACAATATAAAAATATGTGAATATTTAATATCACATTTTCATTTCTATTAAACCTTCACACGCTACCCTTAACTTATTATTCACCTATAGTTCATCAGTCAGTATTCATCAGTATTCATCAGTATCAGTATCATCAGTTCCGTTCAGTCAGTGACAGGAGGAGGTTGCGTTAATTTGAGTTCCTGCCCGGACCACTCTGCTCGTCACCCAGTGACCATACGCACCTACCTGTGTTTGGAGGCAGTGCACTCGTGTATAATTATATAAAAGTGTTTTAGCTCAGTTTTTAGCTGTGTAGTTGACTTATTTGTTTTTGTTTTCTGGTACTTAGTTGTTTGCTCCTCGCTAAGCTTTTTGGGATCATGTCAGGTATGGAGTGCGAGTCCTTTACTGAACTGCATCATCTTATTCTCCAGGTAAGGGAAGAGATGGTTGTGGTTAAGGAAGAGGTCTTGGCTCTAAGGAAGGTTAATGTTAAACTTCAGAGGAAGTGGATTTGATTAAAGACGAAAATCTAGCTTTCAAGCTTAGCCAAGAGGAAATTAAGTCGAGTAAGGGGAAAAGGGAGGAAGTTGATGAAAAATTGTATTCATGGCAGGTTGTTAAAAATACGGGTGGGAAAGTCACACTCAAGAAGCATCATTAGTTCCACTAATTTCTTCTTATCTTCATAACAGAAAAATACGTGTAATGGTAGATGGCCTTTATTCTCAATTTAACTCAATAAATGCTGGTGTTCCCCAGGGATCAGTTTTGGCCCCAATTCTGTTCCTCATTCATATCAATGATCTCATATCTGCCACTCATAATCCAATACATTCCTACGCAGATGACTCAACACTCCACAGTTCCTTCACATTTACCAATTCTTTCACCCAACCCGATCTTACAAATTCAAAAATAAACACTGCAATTTCTCTGAACCAGGACCTTTCTAGAATTAATGGATGGGGACAAAAGAATCTAGTTTCCTTTAATGCACAGAAAACCAAGTACATTCAATTTTCTAACCGACAGAATCTCACTGACTCCCTTATATTTTTTAATGATGTAAATATTCCCACTTCCCCTACTATTGACATTCTCGGTGTAACATTAAATACTAACTTGAGCTGGACACATTATGTTAGAAGCATTGCTAAGAATGCCTCTAAAAAACTGGGACTCCTGTACAGAGTTCGAGAATTCTTCACT
Source organism: Lithodes maja (assembly GCA_037953745.1). NCBI lineage: Eukaryota > Metazoa > Arthropoda > Malacostraca > Decapoda > Lithodidae > Lithodes > Lithodes maja. Next base: position 109,646 of record JBAKBP010002905.1, read on the forward strand.
GACGAGCAGTTGGCTGTAATATATAAAAGTCATGTGCGTTCTCAGATGGATTACTGTTCACCTCTGTGGGGTGGAAGTGGAGTGGTTGCATTGAGGCAGTTGGACAAAATTCAAAATAAAGTTATTAGATTAATCAATAACCCTGCAATCACACAGGACCTTCCTACATTATCCATACGAAGAAACGTTGCATCCCTTGCATTATTCTACAGATATTTTCACAGCAATTGTTCCGAGGAACTTTCTTCAATTGTGCCGCCTCTCCACATCTTTCCCCGTAGAACTAGGGCAGCTGAGAGCGTCCATGAATTTACACTTTCTCCTCCACAATGCAGAACTTCTGCATATCAGAATTCATTTATCCCCAGAGCTACTACTCTTTGGAATTCACTTCCCTCGAATTGCTTTCCACAAACTTACAATCTACAAATGTTTAAATCCAGTTGTTACAAACATTTTATGAATGGAGGATGCCTTTAGGCACATGGACCTTTTTGTTTTATCTGTGTTTTTCCTTCCTCCGTTCATTGTCTCTTAAAAAAAAAAAAAAAAAAAAAAAAAAAAAAAAAGGATAGTAGAATAGGTATGAGTATGACAAATACATTCTCTCCTTTGCGAGACGAATGTGAGGGAAAAGATAGTCAGGATAAGGGAGGGTTAGCCGAAGTACCTGCCGCCGACTCAGCTCCAACCGCCGATGCTGTGCTACCTACCACCACCACCACCACCACCACCACCAAGGGAGCTTCTGCCACCACCGGGGGTTCTCCAACTGCAGCTGCTGGATCCTCCCGAGGGAAAGGTAAGTCTGTGTCCCGAGAAGGTAAGTCTGTGTCGATTGTGGGCTACTCCATGGTAAGACATTTAGTTAGGGCTACCCACACTAAACTTAGGAAGGTTGTGTATCTGCCTGGCCATGGAGTTGGGAGGGTTTTAGAGAAGATGGACCACATCTTGGAAGATAGTGGAGATAACCCCATTATCTGTCTCAGTGCCGGGAGTAACGATGTTGGTAAGGGTAGAAGTGAGGAACTGCTGCAGCAGTATCGGGATGTGTTAGATAAGGTTAGGATGAAGGGAGGGATCCCTGTAGTACATTGTATCCTACCCAGAAGAGGAGTTCCCAAGGAATGGACATCCAGGGCGATTGGTGTCAATTGCCGTTTGGAGAAATATTGCAAAGAAAAAGCAATACCATTCATTGATAACTGGGATAGTTTCTATGGGAGAGATGGGATGTACGCAAGGGATGGGGTTCATCTTTAACGGTTAGGGGTTTCTACATTAGCTAGTTCTTTAGATAGGGTGGTTGTGGGGTTTTGAACACAAATATTGAGAGTGTAAATGAGAGGTTAAATGGAACAATTTTAGCGTCAGGCGAAAGCGATAAGGATATTCAGTCTCATGCAGGTAGGAAGCAGAGAGTCAGCATAAATGGTACGAAGTCAGAATGGGGAGCAGTCAAAAGTGGTGTCCCCCAGGGATCTATATTAGGTCCTCTGTTGTTTGTTATATACATAAATGACCTTGATTTAGGTATAACTAGTAGGATAAGTAAATTTGCAGACGATACTAAAATGGGGAGACAATTGATTCAGATAGAGATATAGAGTGCCTCCAAAGGGATCTAGATACCTTACACGAATGGTCAGTAAATTGGCAAATGAAGTTTAACATTGAAAAATGCAAGGTATTAAAGATAGGGAAGATGCATACAAATGTTAAATTTAAACTAGCTAATATAAAATTAGAAAACTCGAATTGTGAGAGAGATCTAGGTGTGTTTGTTAGCAATGATTTGAAGTCTAGACAACAGTGTATAAGCGTTCGAAACAAGGCAAACAGGATTCTCGGGTTCATCTCTAGGAGTGTGAGTAACAGAACTGCTGATGTTATCTTAAAACTTTACTTGTCATTAGTGAGACCCCATATGGATTATGCTGTTCAATTTTGGTGTCCTTATTACAGAATGGACATAGATTCATTGGAGAGAGTACAACGTAGAATGACAAAAATGATCCATAATATTAGAAATCTTCCGTATAAAGAAAGGTTGAAGAAATTAGGCTTACATTCGTTAGAGAGACGCAGAATTAGAGGGGATATGATAGAGGTGTTCAAGTGGGTTAGTGGGATTAACAAAGGGGACATGACATAATTATGTACTAAAGCTCAGTGATAGCGAATGAACTCGTACCAATGGTTTCAAATTAGATCAATTTCGTTTCAGAAAAGATATAGGCAAATATTGGTTTGGTAACAGAGTTGTAGATGGGTGGAATGGACTACCAAGTGCTATAGTGGGATTAAAAACGATAGGGAGCTTTAAGATAAAATTGGATAAGCATATGGACGAGAAGGGTTGGGTGTGAAGAGGGATCAGCAGGGATGGGCCAATCAGCGCTCTGCAGACCCCCGTAATCCTGCGTTAATCTCTAACCGTTTTGGTAAGATGATCCTCAGGGTATTAGAGTGTTGAGCCTATAATTGGGCTTTGTAATTGGGGTTGTGTGGGACAGGGATCTGCCTTGCTTAGGCCAATCAGCTTTCTGCAGACTCCCATTTTCTTATGTTCTTATGTTCTTATGTTCTATAGGTATATACTATAGGTATATTGTCCCATGTCTGTCGGACCACTAAGTCACCAGACCGCTGCGTAGCTATATGTGAAGCACTCTGCCGTACCTACATCTTACACTAGACTTCAGCTAGCTATCACTTACACACGTTGAGTCTATCAAAGAGTTATATTAATCATCATTCTCGTCTCTCAGTGTATGTACAATAATTCGTATGTTCTACGTATCTGTATTTGTATTTGTATTTGTTTTATGTATTATGCTTGTCAACACACGGTGTAGTTTATGCAACTCTCACCAATATAGGTTGGTATCTCAATAACCACTACCATTACTACTACCATTATCACCCCATCCACAACTAAGATCACCATCACTACTACTACTATTATCACACCACCCACCACTAAGATCACCACCACTACTACTACTACCATTATCACCCCATCCACTACTAAGATCATCATGACTACTACTACCATTATCACCCCACCCACCACTAAGATCACCACCACTACTACTACCATTATCACCCCACCCACCACTAAGATCACCACCACCACCACTACTACTACCATTATCACCCTACCCACCACTAAGATAACCACTACTACTACTACCATTATCACCCCACCCACCACTAAGATCACCACCACTACTACTAGTACTATTAACACCCCACCCATCACTAAGATCACCACCCCTACTACTACCATTATCACCCACCACTAAGATCACCACCACTACTACTACTACCATTATCACCCCATCCACTACTAAGATCATCACGACTACTACTACCATTATCATCCCACCCAACACTAAGATCACCACCACTACTACTACCATTATCACCCACCACTAAGATCACCACCACCACCACTAAGATCACCACCACCACCACTACTACTACCATTATCACCCCACCCCCCACTAAGATCACCACTACTACTATTACCATTATCACCCCACCCACCACTAAGATCACCACCACTACTACTACTACTACTATTAACACCCCACCCATCACTAAGATCACCATCCCTACTACTACTACCATTATCACCCACTCACCACAAAGATCACCACCACTACTACTACTGCCATTATCACCCAACCCACCACTAAGATCACCACCACTACTACTACCATTATCACCCCACCCACCACTAAGATCACCACCACTACTACTACAATTATCACCCCACCCACCACTAAGATCACCACCACTACTACTACCATTATCACCCCACTCACCACTAAGATCACCACCACTACTACTACTAACATTATCACCCCACCCACCACTAAGATCACCACCACCACTACTACTACCATTATAACCCACCCACCACTAAGATCACCACCACTACTACTACTACCATTATCACCCCTCCCACCACTAAGATCACCACCACCACTACTACCATTATCACCCCACCCACCACTAAGATCACCACCACTTATACTACCATTATCACCCCACCCACCACAAAGATCACCACCACCACGACTACCATTATCACCCCACCCACCACTAAGATCACCACCACTTCTACTACTGCCATTATCACCCCATCCACCACTACTACTACCATTATCATCGCACCCACCACTAGATCACCACCGCTACTAATACTACCATTACCACCCCATCCACCACTAC